>DWKC01000713.1:0-11747 GCA_018249195.1 Racta chiria
CATCCCTGAAACAAACCGACATTCTCCAGTATAAGCCCTAGTAATTAGTGATCCTAGTATTATTATCAGCATCTTATTATTATTTAAAAGACATTGTAAAGAGATTGGCAAATGCCATTTGTTTACATCAAGTGAACATTTATTTACACAAATTCATGAGTTGTGGAGGCAAGTGTCAAGTTATTACAGGACTATTTGACATAAAACAGTATATTCCGTAATTTATCGTTGTATTACATTTCTACTAATTATGTAATTAATTCAAAAATTTTAATTTCTGTACATTCTTTTAGATGAAAATTTAAAATTCTATAAACTACATTTATTAACTTTTTCCAATAGACTAACAACAATATTGACGATATAGTACGAATGAGCCTCAGCAAAATACTCACTGTCTTCAAATACAACTATCTTAGCACAAATGCTAATAAATTTTGCCGAATATATACAGCATAAAATATCGTCTACACTTACTAAACCAGTATATAACCCGACTAAAACGATAAATTTCCATATTCACACAATACCCGCTTGTATATACAAAAACTATGTAAGTTTTTTAACCCATTCCGTGCAATAACTTTACGAAAAGTTTTCATCCAGAACCTTTCATATGGAAGTTATATATGCCACATTTGCTACACAAATGCCGTACTAAACGCTACATTTGTCGTCGTCAAATTTTAAAATACGATTCTCCGCATTATTGTACCTACGACCTACTGTGTAAATTATGTTGTTAAAGTTATAAATATAAAAGGTACTAGATTAGATTGAACATATATTTTTGCCTACATGTTAGCATGTGACAAATGAGATAAAATAACAATGCTTGTCCTAGTATAAATCCATTTAAAAACATCTGCCATTAGTATTAAAATGAATTTTAACAGTTTAAAAGTTCAATATGGAATAAAATCATATAAATATAAAAAACATATTTGATATGAATATTAAAATTAATAAATTATTAATTATATAACGTGAATTGCGCTATAAAAAAAAATGATATCATTTGGATATCGAATACAACTAAAACACAGCTAAAAATCCTTAAAACGCACGCGGTGCGTTGCCGGCACGGAATGGGTCTACTATAGTAGATAAACTGTGTACTGAAGTGCGATCAACATATGAATGTTATATTAAAGTATTTCCGAAGATATTTCGCACATAAAAATATATATTTTATCGACATAGCAGCACTGTATGTGCTTGAACTAAAATAGTTAAAACCTTTTTAAACAAGAACAGTTAAAATTATAATTTTAGACATCAGACCAGTGCATATAGATGTTACGAGTTAGTTTTGAAATAATACACATGTATATATACATAAGTCTTGTAAAATAAATAACACAATAGCAACACGTTAAACAATTAAGATTTTTCAATTCTTTGCTAACATCGTAGATCAGGTCTGGCAAATATTTTTAAGAACAAAAGAGAATTAACTAATAGACATATCAAGTGTTTGTGGGGTTCGGACTACTATTATTTTATTACCCTGCCACAGAAACTAGACTATATCTCCTTGATCGCTGTCGTCTAAGAATCGTTCACACTAGTTGGTGACTTTACCCTATTATTTTTCCTTATTTGAATTTTTAGCGTTATTTATGAGCAGCTCTCTGCTGGGAATTTTAGCGGTAGTTTTTTCAAGCTCCGAGTAAAAGTTCTCTATAACTTCTTCGTTGACGAGCTACTAGGTGCATAAACTTGTGTAAGGTTCAAATTCACTGGTGGTGCTGCGAGTTTGACACTGAGTATACGGTCACTTACTAGTTCATAACCCAACACACAGGTCTTTTAGTGAATAGGAATAAATAGTTCTACGCCATTCCAACTGCTGTTTTCGTTACCTGAGAAGTAAATGACGTGGGTCACTGTTATTAGGTGCCCGCTTTTCTTCAAATGAGTCTCGCTTATTCCACAGATGTTTACGCCACATCTGGTGATCTTACGTTACAGGATGGTCAGCTTTCCCGGTGCGAGGTTACCCGAACATTCCATGTTCCAATGGTGTTGATTTATCGAAGCTTTACTTTCCAGTAGCAGATGTTCCACAGGGTGCCTGGTTTCCTACTACCCCCTGCCCGGTATCCAATTTCACATCGCTCGTCCCGGACACATTGAGACGCCGTTTACTAAACGGTTCGCACGCCGTTCGTGAACTTTTTCATTATATTGACGATTTTCTAGTCTAAAAGGGTATTACCCAGGTAATTCCAGATTCTTTCCCATCGTACATACCGTGTGAACGTTTCCATTTTTATATTATCTATTTATAAATATTTTTTTATTATAATTGATTTTATTTCTAAATATGTCTTGTAAAGGTTTTTTTGTGTGATACGACTGTATAACAGTTGCCCAAATATAATAAATCTGAATGTAAAAAAGTAATTAAAATCATCACTGATAGCTTGCGTGACGTAAACAGAACATTTTGATTGTTAAATGGCAAATTGCACATTCTACATACCATATTCTACGTACCACGCTCTTTAAACAAATTTCATTTATTAAAAAAAAAACAAACTGAATTAACCTCTCACTTTTTAGCCGTGAACTAGTTAGTTAAGCCCATATAGATATATTTGCCTTGATTAGGTTTTATATAAACGATAATCCATAACAAAGTATTGAAAAATCTAAACAATTTATAATAAAATATAACAATCTATATACAATAGGAATCTATAGAAACCAATGTTTTAATATTAGGTACCCACTAGATTAATATATTTGTGCTTCAACAACAAACACAATACTGATAGTTGGGATTGAACTATATTACATATAAAATATATTATAGCCTTTTTATTTTATATAATATTTATATTATACATGATGCAGTCCACCTGTAGTTAAGTGGTCAATAGCACTGCATAGTCATATGCAAACATCAGAACAAACGAAAATATCTCATCAAAAGAACACTATAATGTACCAAAAATGTTATTATGTATTTGTAAAACACATTTTAAGAATCAACTCCTACTGAAAAAGCCACTGCAGCAAGGGATTTTAAGTAAAAAATATTACCGAGCATTTTGATGTTGCAAAAAATAAAGGAAAAGTTTAAATTTATTTGAGGAGTATCGACAAGGCTAAGCTTCACTTATGGCGAATAGCACTACGCTATGCATTTATAGAAATAAAATGTATTGTTATGAAAGAATGTTGATTCAAAGCGCTCGGTTCTATTTTACTGAACAGTGAAGAGAATTGATCCTGAAATTAAGCAACAGTTTGTGAATTTCATCTTGATCTAATAGAGGATTTAAACCCCATATTCATGTACGTATTTTAAATGAAAAGTCAATACACGTACACAGAATTCAAAACAAACCAGAATCCACATCTATCTGTAAGCCTTGCGTTGCATGCAAAAGTTGTCGAAGCCTCATCTACCCGCGTCACGACCTGTCATTGTAAAATAGACTTTTCGGTAAAATTGTAATATTTCTACAGAAATATAGCCTATCTAATAACTAATATTTAATATCGTGTGTAGTTACATAAATAAAAAATATTTTGTATCAGGAAAAACCCCAAAACAATTGCAATTCTAACAAAATTGACGCATTACAAATGTTTGACGATTTAAATATAATATAAGTATGTGCCTTTGTTCGCGCCAATCTCAAAAACCGCTGGTCCGATTTGAATGCGGTTTTCGTTGATTTACTGAGTTAAGCTTTGGATTGACTTAGGTATTTTTACTGAGATCGGTGCGGTGCACATATAAAAAATATATGACAATATAAAGAATTCTGTCTATAGAAATTTCGCGCGAACGGAGTCGCAGGCACAGCTAGTAAATAATATAAGTAGTGTTGAGGCTTCGATTATATGTGCGTATGAGGTTTCTGTCATTTTTTTAAGGTATTCTTTGTACATGTAGATTATTAATTATATTATATTAATTATTCACATAAACGTTATATGTTGTCAAATATTGTAATAAAACTCAATAAACATATTACTAGCACGTGATTTCATCTTAAAATATACTTAATTGACTATAAAACATGTCGATTATTTAAAAACAAGAATTAATTTGATTTTTATACTTTGTTTCGTTTTTATCTGTAACATTTTATAATTAAAAAGATGGTATGTAAATAGGCCTTAAAAGAAAATATTATATAAACACATTGTCAATAAAATACATTTCTCATAATCAGATTCCTCTTAATTATCCAAAAATCAGATTAAAAATGTTATAAACTGTATTCGATATTGCCTTAGAAAGAAAAGTTCTTTGTAGTTCATTTTAACTTCACTGAAACTCCAAAAGATATAGACATTTCCTAGTATCGGAAAAACCTAGAACACCCATGTTATTATGGCTACCAAAAACATGTAGTGTCTTGTATTATTTTAGCTAATGATTTATTGATTTTTAACATACCGACTACATTTTATTTCGATTAGATTAGATTATTTCTTAGATTAAAATGAAATTCATTTCAAACGCCGTGTTTTATTAAACACATAACACATTTCCATGTTATAACGTAACATTTTTAATGATAAAATAAAATATAAACAACCAAAATCTAATTCTATATGGGTCACAATTGTATGAGAATATTCAGCGCATGTTCATTAGTAACAACGCAATGTCGCACAATGACTTAGCAGACTAAATAATATGTCAGTGTCACACTCACTGCAATCAATCACTCACTAGGTCAAAGACCTGGGTAAAGTTTTTCCAACTTCGTGAGATTGACTATAAAAAGCTGACCGTTCATTCGTTGGCATCGACTAAGTCCAGAACGGAGAAGTCGATGTGTTTATCGGATCTTAACCGTCAAGGTCGCGTTATATGCATTTGGCGTACAGTTTCAACGTAGTGTTTGTTGTGAGCGAGGACCATTTCCTGAAGGGCTTGTGGGATATCTTCCAGAGCCGGTGCCGAAGGTTCTTCAATATCGTTTCGTCTGTAGAAGAGGATGTATGGCGTGGCCCCGTCGCCTTCCTCGCCAAGCTCAGATACATCGGACATCGTAACTGCGTCGTCGTTATATAAATACCATTGTTCGTTATCTTGAGCTAACGTATAGTAGTGTCCCGAGTCTAACGTAGTGCCGGAGTGTATGACAGCAGCGTACAAGGTATACGCCGCATGTTCGGCTTGCGAGCGCACTGTCGGCAAATTTACTTTGCTGTTGTGTGACATCGCATGACAGAGCTTAGTCTGCACTTGCATCTTGGAATCGAATCTGCAAAAAAAAATGTATTTGTAGGGTAAACTTTTCACTTTAATCTTTTTAGTGTTCACACCAAACGCTACTTCCAAAATGTGTGGCAATATCATTCAGTGTGTAAAATATTTTTTATATTTTGTGCACTGAATTGCTAATGTATAAGTAAATGTATTGTGTATTTATCACCTTACATTTTGAAGGTAGATTATGACGAGAACACTGACAGAAAAAAGGCGGTTTTTTTTGTCACCCAAGCAACCCAATTACTATAGTAAATTATTTCGAAACTCTTATAGCTTTTCCATGTCCGTCCGTCTGTCCGTACGCACTGTAGCGGAAAGACTCGTAACACGAAAGCTTTGGCATGGAATATACATGTTTAGCACTCAATGTGATAGAATAAAGTTTATATAAATATTTCTTATAGTAGGTACCTAAAAAAAATGTTTTTATAGTACCTTCCTACTGGTAACGATCAGGTGAATCTTTTAAAATGTAATGGGTCTGTAAAGATCGTTTTTTCATTTAGGGATTCATTTGCAAAATATTAATCGATAAAGCGTTAATCGACCGGATTTTTACTTTGTGGTTATAGACATTGGTGAATATTAAGATACATTGAAAAAGCAACAAATCTTGTGGTGTGATTTCACTGTAGTGTAATTATAACAGCCAGCCAATAAATGGTTCCACAGCTTTTTTTTACGCAGAAAAAAGTATTAAATATTTTCGACTTCACTATTAGACCAACAATTACAATTACAATTTGTTGATAATTAAATGTGAAATGTTGAACAATGGAAACTGGCTGACAATGTTTAAATTATTATATAATATAAATACATGAACTTTCGACAACATTTTACAAAACACACTTACTTGAAATGCTTTAGCACAAGTATAAGGTACTTGGGAGTGGTTTCGATCAAAACGCTTCGTTCAGCGTCCCGTAGTACTCCACAGTCAGCACATTGGTACTTGTTATCACCGGACAGACTTTCTTTAGAACAGTAGTAGTCAAGTAAACTCTGAACACTGTATTGCCAATCATCATGCTTCTCCGGAAACGCTAGTTGAAGATCACGAAATACATCCCGTGATAAAGACGACGAATGACAATGGGTACATTCGACACGAGTGAGGAGCACGCCACCAAACAAGTTGTCAATGAATGAATCGCATCGCAAAAATACCGGCTCCGGTAGTCTAAATCGTTTTTTTGGCGGTACTGCGATCTCGTGCTCGGGTGAAGTACGTTTTATCAATGAACTGGAACCTGGAATAATTTTATTATTGTTACTGTTAAGTTTCTTCAACGTAAATCTGTAGGTATTTTAGCAACTTACAGGTTAGTTAATTCTTAATGCAAAAAGAATTTCAAAATAGAACCCTTGGCTGTAGTTGTTTAATGTTAGTTAAAAAATAAACAACAAAACTCGTGTTTATGGTATGAAAACACAATATTGTCACGGAATTTCAAGTCTGCAGGCCACGAGTACATGTATGTACAAATACTCAGACAAATCTGACCGGAGTAGGTTAAATTAAAGTTGTTTTTTCTCGACGATTCTCAATCACTGTGTTAAACTCAGATTTTTATGCATCCGTCTACTTTATTGTCATTTTCATTACAGCTGAACTAACCGATTTTAGATTGTATTATCGAGAGAAAAAAAAAACTAGATCTAAACTAAGTATATACCTGCAGCGCTGCTTCCTGGCCGCGGAGAAACTGATCGACGATTCTGACTTGTTCCGGGATGGTCACTGTACAAGAAAACATTCATAAAACTCTGTACAACAGTTCTTTTGTACAACAGTATCTTGTGCGTAAATTATGTGCGTATCACAAATTGATTATCACTTGCTACGGTGAAGGAAAACATCGTAAGGAAACCTGCACTCCCGTAAGGGACAGATAAGGTTTGCAAAGAAGAAGGTACTCTAGACCATATTCCTAATTATGTGTACACCTCATGGATCATCATACCAACAATATATAGCTTCAAGATGGATGAAAGAAGAAGCGGAATGAGGAATGACTAGAAGACGGGGAGAAAGAAGAAATGTAGTTTCTTCAACATACAACATACTTACCCATTGCTCTGCAGAACCAGTTGGTTAGACCTCCAGCGATTAGCTGTGTTGAGTACAGCCGGTCGCGAGTAGTCATGATGCCGGTCTGAGCTATGTTCGTACGACGCCAGCAATTCAAACAGGTAACTGGCGAATAAATTAACGATACATAAAGTAGTTACACCTAAATTATGTTTCGCGGATACCTAGCGCTGCATAATGACTCCATAATGGCACTGCAAAATATTGGTTATAATAAAAAAAACATAAAAGTTTAAAAACCGCCACTAGCTCTTGCTTACAGCTTCGTAATAATAATAATAATCATTTAATCATCAAAATAGTTACAGATTTAAAGTAAAAAGGTGTCGAGTCCTTCTTTTAAGTACTTGAATACTCGTGAAAGTTAAACTACCTGTATGAATATTTCTAATATCATATCAACGTATACGTAAAGTCCTATGACAGACCACGGATGGCCAGAAAAGTTAGTCTTTTAGGTAAAACAAAACCTTATAAAACGCAGCCAAGAAACCAACAATGCAATAACCATACAAACTTACCCAAGGAATTCCGAGCTGTCGTGTTGTGTGTCTGTGGTGAAGAAAGGTGGTTTGACGACAGCGAAGAAATCTTCTGTGTTCAGTTTAGTTGAAATGGAGTGCAGCATCTTTGTGAAGAGTATACCCACTTTCGACCAGTACGGAACACCGTTCATTTTGAGCACAACGTGAGTACTAAACCTGGAAAACAAAATATTACTGTTATTATATCGTCTGTATAATTGTTGGTATGTATGTAATGCTATAATAATGCTGTTGACGTACAAGGGTACGGGTTCAAGACGTCACCGTCCGCCATATTGCTCAACGTAACATTTTAGTGGATCAATCAATTACACATTTTTAAATTAGCTATTTTTATGAAGATGAAATATTTAAAACACTATAAAATTTAACTGTATCACAATAACTAATTCTATACCTCGGCCACGAAAAGAATGTTCACAACAATTATTGCGTATCTGCCGATATTGAAGATTATAATTTATGGCCTATTAGCTGTGTCTGCGACTCCATTCAGTTAGCACTCAGTAATTTATTCAATGTCGCAAGATCACAACGCAGTTCAGAATGTTATATAAATATAGCACCGAGCAGGGTACTAACACGGGTGCCCCTATAACTAAATTGTCGTATCCGGATGCAAGTGTTCTAGGAATCAATTGCTTATGCGCTATTAGAGTTGGCCACATGTAACTTCAAAACAAACAATCTATCTTCGAATAAAGACACAATTGAATTCACGTGACCTAAAAACTTTACATAAAACTCACAGAGAGAGATAACGTCACGTAACAAAAGAATATAGACCATGTCGCTTTTCTACACTAGAGGTAATCGCGCTAGACATTCGCTTCATCTTAAGATAAAATCTTTTGCAAATTCTATAGCATCCATAGCATATATGTACAGATTCAATATTGATGACTTATATACTCGTAGACTTGCAAAGCAATATAGCATTCGCTCGCCAATATAATTTCGACTTCATAAAAAAAATCTCTTTCTTATATATAAAAATTGATATTCGTTAGTCTCGCTAAAACTCGATGCTCAGGATAGTTCAGGGTAGGTTTAAAACTATAGAAAAAAATGTTTTTTGGAGTACCTTATGTCGACCTCTAGAAGATCAGCCAAAGTATAAATAGATATCGAATTACCCCTATAGCAAAAGTTATTTAACCCATTAAACTACGCGGGGCATCATAAGATGCGAGACACAATAACTTTCTATTGTTATCGAGATACGCGGGAGTCGGAAAGGTCTGAAAGAAATAATGAGCATTTACCACAGGTACCATTCTTTCTCTTATTTTGGTTGAAATATAACATATTACAGAACAACATCTAGGTCCGGGTCATCTAGTAATATATAAATCAATATTTGTTATTTTATTTGTTCTTTATGGGCTCTGTAACGGTAGGAGGTTTGGTACCAAAATTATATCGATCGGACATGGTTGAAGAGTTACAGTTGGAAATGTCGTATTTTCAGATAATTTACAAATTTACGCGTCGGAAATTTGATATATTCGTATATGCCGACGGAAAATCATAAGTATTGTATATCTTACAGCACTTCAATAAACAGAAACATAACGAAACAGAAAAACACAAAAATGTGTCATTTTATATGCTGACATTTCCACAAATTGATTTTATTTAATATGCGTAGCAACGCGCGCCGGGTACAGGTAACAATTAAATAAATACAACGGTTAATTAACAAACACTACACACGCACAGCCTGCGCTATTATAGAAGTATGAACTTTAGGGGGCCCTATACGGTCATAAATACACTTAAACAGGTCTTATTTTAAAAATTGGTATAAAGTAAAATTGGTATAAAGTAAAATTGGTATAAAGTTTTCTTTAATGGGAATAGCCGACAAATGAACAGATGAGATACATTATTGTCAGTACTTGACGTTTGTATATAGTAACTAGCTGTGCCCGCGACTTCGTCCGCGTTTGAATGTCACTGATTCATTCTAATGACAGTGGCGCCATCAATCTGTCGAAAATTGGTCGTACCAACTCAGAAACCTTCGTGGGCTCATGCACAACAACTTTGCTACAGATCATCACATGATCAGATGCATACTTTACGATTCTATAAAGGACATACAGCCAAACATTCACTTACATATATACAGGTCGACTGCCCGTTATGGTGTTTCTCCGTGTTTATTTGTGCTCCATATCGTAACAAGACTTTATTATTGGTCACCATTAAGTATTTCACCCTACATTTCAAGCATCTATCCTATCTATTTACTATTCAGTATTACGTGCAAAACTAGTTGTGACGTCATTACTTTGTATCTCTTCACAGGTATTACTACGTCCTATATTTATTCATAGCATTCCTTATTCCCGTGTTGGTGCCATATTACTACTTCGGAGAATCATTTTACAAGTCACTGTTAGTGTGTTACTTCGCGCGTTACCTCGGTCAACTAAATGGCACATGGCTGGTCAACAGTGCAGCTCATCTTTATGGTACCAGGCCCTATGATAAGTACGTATTTATGTGTTTTCTTTTAAATATCGACTTACAGTGAAGCTATCATCTCTAAAGTATGACCATAAAATGTTAAGGTCTAAATTAAATTGGCTATTCGAATTGTTTAACCCCCATACGGAATACTGGAGGGTTGGTCTCTTCCAAATCAAACTTCGGATTCTTTGAATTTACACCACTAAATTTCGCTCACAACCCTAGTTATAGTTACACTATTATTATTATTATTGCCATCCCTAATATTATCCAATGTTCAAATTTATATTGGTATGACACATTTACTTATAGAATTTACAAAATACATGTCATACCGTGATTCAGAATGGTACAGCGACATCTGTGGCACAAGCTACCAAATAATGGTCGAACAGCTTCCTTTTTCACCAAACGCATTGGCCTAATGTGCTGAACTCTGGTATGTACCCGTCACATTTTGAGAACAGACCCTAGCCCAACAGTGGGCATCTAAAGCTTGTGTTGATGAAGTGATCTCAACAACAGCTAACATTGTACTAGTACCTATTTATAATAGTCAAATAAATAATGTATTTGTACTTTTGTATTACTCTATCTACAATTATAAATCCCCGAATACCGCACTACAAATCTAGTATTTGAAAGTTTAAAGGTGGAATACTTGAAACTAAAACTTTAACCGTTAAATTCGTGTGAAAGTTCGGGGAACACAAAGCATTGGACCAGTTCCGATGCAGAACATTTCAGCTAATTGCTGATTGCAATCCTACGTACTCGTTCGTTACTGTAAAATGTACGAAAATATTTAAGTTTATACAAACTTAAAAGCGATGTAAACATTCGGCAAATTAGAAACATGCATCATTTGGTTGCCTCATATCGATAAGGTGCAGAGATCTTTTATGGGTTTTGAAGTACGTTTTTTTAATAAATAGCTTTTTAATAAATAGCTATCCATTCTTGACTTATCCCTATATGTATTCTAAAAGTAAGTTTAATTATGACTACTAGAGAAAGGGTATTATAGTGTTAACGAATATATTAATGACGAGGATGCTTCGAAATAGTACACATCCGCATCCTGATCAACTCAAGTAAGGTTCTAAAAGGTTTTTAATTAGTGTAGGTATCATTTTTAAAAGAAATTGCTAAGGAGTTTCTTTTACCGTTTCTTCTCAAATGGCACCTTTCCGAAATGGTGATTGGATAAAACAAATCACGTTCATAAGTATATTTAAAACAAAGACTTGTAAATGTTAATTTTCTCTATAATCGGCCCTGCAGCATAGTTTGCAAAGGTTATTAGTTTTATTTCCTCTAAACCCGGTCTTAAAGTCTAGTTAGCAAGGCCTGCGAAACGGGGGTTTCGAGTTCGATTTTG
>DWKC01000714.1:0-11746 GCA_018249195.1 Racta chiria
CCTTAGAAGACCACGAGTTTACTTAATTTTACAATCTATAATACAAGTATTATTTGCAAACCTATCCAACAAACACGGTCAAAGAATTCCAAAGTGTGTCGAACCACCAAGCTGTATCGTCATCTAATGAACAACTCATTGGGTTATAAATTTCGCTACTGGAGCCGTGGAGCAAGGGCCAACGAGGCATGCATCGTGTCTTTGGTAATGCGCCGTATAGAAAACAATAATATACAAAGTTTATTAGTGACGTTGTTGATAATGCACCGGTGATTGGTAACAGCTGGGCGGACAGCGAACAGTAATGACGCACCAGTGAGGTGTGTGCTGTGTCGTCCATATAGCTCTTCAATTTGTTCATTTAACAAGAACGTGAACGTCAGAAGCATATTTTAACAGTAGCAAGCGATATAAGAAGAACATAATTATCTCATTGACTATTCGATAAAGTTAATACTTATAATTTTGTAACATATCACTATTGGCACGAACACAATTTGGTTGTTCCTCCACAAAGGAAGTTACTCTAGGAAGTCCTCGACCGTATATAATAAAGACTTACTTTTCGAACGAGGAAAATCTTAACAGGTTCAAATTATTCTCTTCAGCCCACTTCTAAAAAATAGCTTTAGCTGAAATCGGTTAAGCAAAATTTACTTCGTCCTCTTGTGGTCCGGGACGATGACCAAATAATAGAGGCCCGACTCTCTGTGTTCGTGTAAAACATTCACTTTTATCACGGCGAGTGCAGTATTGTGCGCTGATTGCATGCAGCGATGTGCGCGCTCATTGAGCGGCTCGCGACTCGCTGATTGACTTGTGGCACGCGACCTCGTGTCCGCGCCCGCCCATTCATAACACACTGCACCAATATGAATCATTTCATATTGAATACAACATGTAATATTGTAGGATCGTCCGGTTCCGATGCTGTCTGTATATCCCTCTATAGTGTCTCGACGTCTTGTAAACAGAATCAGCTGGTATTGCGTTTAATTTTCGATTGTTTTCGTGCATAATTAACTTATAAATTGAACATACTGATCGAGATGCTTCTGAATTAGATCAAGTCCCCTGGTAGAGTAAGAAGATATTATGTATAACTCTTAATTTAACATTTACCATAAGTAATTATTATATTGATGAACGATTCCCAAGCTTTTTACTCACTCGGTACTTGTGTGCCGGCTACCTTAACAATCCATAGTTCTCAAGGTGGTTACCTAGCTACTCGAGTCACAACATTTTATACACTTTCTAATGAAAGCTAAAACGGTGATTTTAAAAGTTGGTAAGATTTTGTTTTCTGAATTAAGGTCTCGATCACGGAAGACAAGCGCAGTTGATTTTAATACTTTTAAATTATCTGTAAAATTACGTGATGATGATATTAAATTTTCGGAATCATTTTTTGATTAAGGTTCCTAAAGTTGAAGTAACTGCTCTATTGCATTGCACCTAATTTTATCTCTAATGTAAATTCGTTGTAATCCGTTTAATCAATATACTTTTTTAAAAATATACACAAGTGTCAAGAACGTTTTATGTTATATATTTATTTATTTAAATATCTACAGATGAAAGTCAATTTATTGAAAACAGTAGTAAGTAACGTGACGTGTAATTGTCGTAGCTGTAACCAAATACTCGTATTAATAAAACATGCAGAACGCGCGCCGACAACTCGTTACAACATTATTCATAAATAACTGTCCGCTATGGGTTTCATACATTACGATTGTCGGCGGCATAGCGGTATCCCAGCGGACACGTGCCCCCCGGTACACGAGTGTTGCAGCGCACGTGCCGTGCATACTGAATGGCTAGATGCAGTTATGATGCGCCGTTACACGTGTATTATGTTGGAACTATTTAATCGGCTGATCTGATTGTGTTGTAGATCATTTGACATAAAAAAAAAATACCACTCAATTCACAGATCCAAGGACTCGTAAAATCATTGAATGTTCGGTTGACATTTGGCAGGATTATACAAGTACTATCTGTCATAAAGTAAATTGCATATTTTTATCGGTGGCGCGCATTAGCTGGTGCGGGCGGCCGACGCTGTTTCTTTTGGTGTGACCGGCGTGTGTGTGTATGTGCAGGCGGGCGAGAAGCACCACTTCCACCCGACATGCGCGCGCTGCAGCAAGTGCGGCGACCCGTTCGGCGACGGCGAGGAGATGTTCCTGCAGGGCGCCGCCATCTGGCACCCGCGCTGCGGGCCCGCGCCGCACGACCCTCTCGACCCGCTCGCGCTTGACCGCGAACGCGACCGCGCCTCGTCGGAGTTGCAGGTATCCGGCAGACCCACGTACACAACACCAATACAGCAACCACCACACAGTGTATAATGTTCCCCGACATCATTTATTTAGTATCACATAGTATATGTATTATTGTATCCTCTAGTGCACCCTATTGCGTTACTGCATGTACATGTGTAGATATTGATGTGTTTTTATTTCATTTGCATTCTATATTTTTCAGCGTTTTGTGTTTAGTAATTTTTCAATTCGTTAGTCAGCTACCTTTTATGATTTTTCATGGAATTATGTTTACAAGTGTATATTACAAAAAATCCTCCTAATTAAAATAAAGAATCTTTAGGAACGAGACATTGACAATATCATAATAATCTATTAATTGATGTGGTCATAAAAGGTAGACTCCGATATCCCTAATCAGTAGCTAGCGCACAGATCGCCGTCTCTCTCGCACTGGCGCGGTGGCGTGTGGTGCGAGCGAGAGGGTCGCGTGCGGGGTGTGACGTGTCGTTTGTCGGCAGTTCTCGCTGCGGTCTCGCACGCCGAGCGTCAACGGCTCCTACTGCAGTCCCTACAGTAGTTTGACCAGAAAGGTCCGTTCATTTTTGGTTTGCCTTTTATTTTAAGTTATTTTTTTCTTGGACGAAATTTGAATAACATAACAGCTTTTATTTATTAGTTTGTAATTTTAGTGGACCACATTGTGTGGACTGCACGCCCAATAGTAAACATCTTTCACAACATTTAAATTAGATATTTTCCCACCCTGTCATTGACATGACACAATCTATCGATTATCCAAGCATTCAACTTTCGTTCAACTTTATTATTTTTATAAGTTTAATTTGTCAAGCCTTAGAACGATTTTGTGATAAAAAGTTTTGTTTTGTAATAAGAAAATGCTGAATCAATATCGTTGTAAGGCACAATGTTAAGGGTAGCGACATTGACAAGCTCGTTTTCCGCTGTAACTCCGACCTTGTCTCGTAGCTCGTAAGTGTCGTATTCCTGTGCTCGGCACTCCTGCAGCATGCCGTGTGCTCACCAACAGTGGCTCTCGTCCCGACACCAACCCTCTCAAAACACAACACAAACGCTCCTTCACTGATTTACTTATGTTCTCACCTTTTTCTTTCAAGTTACTATTATTATTAATATAGTATTCATGAGTACAATACGTCAGTGAAAACCGCAATCAAATAGGATCATTTGGTTCTAAGATTAGTGCACACAAAGACTCAGGAACACGGACAAAAATTCACAAAATACAGAAAAAGTTATTGATTAGTTTTATAAGTTCTACTTCTTACGAAAACCCTCTAGTAATAGTTTCTCCCAAATGTCTTTCATGTAGGTATAGTCAGCGATCAGTTACAGATTTATTACATTAATAGATTGATTGGTATTGTTGATTATGATATGATTACCAGGTGAAAGAATAATGATGTATTAGAGGTGGAGAGTTTATAAACTGCACCATACAAATTAGAAATAAGCTGAGTGAGGTTTGTTCGGAGCGAGCTGGTGGCGCGGTGGCCGTGTCGGGTTACGGCCGCTGACTCCGCACTACACTACACACTACATACACTTATTACAACTATTTAGTTAATTTGTTATTGAAATCGAATAATTGCACATTTGCTACCGGCGCGGGTCAACGACCTGTTGTAGCGAGCTCATTCACAAGAAGTACTAAATTAAACATGATGTTGGTGAGTATTGATTTATAATTTGTTTGTTGACCAGGGCCTACAGTTGTTTACGTTACGGCTACAGAAAGAAGTATACATGTGTACCTAATTATATTTAATTGAGTAGAATAGAATACAGTGTAATTTCTTAAAATTGGTATATTTGACGACGCACGTTACTGATCGTATGAATGAATTGCCAGGTTGCTAGGTGGACTGTACAAATGGTTTTACATTTCAAATAGAATATGTTGGAAAAAATCATACGTATATTATTCGTACTGCTCACGTGCGTATAATACGGTTGACGGACGTGTGCGTATGTGTGCGGGTGTTATTGCGTTCACTACACGTGCAGTGTGTGTATGTGTGCAGTACGGGTACCGCGCGGTGTCGCCGGGACTGGCGCTGCGCGAGGGCCGCTCGGGCGCGAGCTCGCCGCACCGCATCACCACCTATTCGTACCTGGCGGGTGACGGCGCCACACTGCGCCGCTGCGTGCAGCCCGCCGACCGCCCGCCCACCTCGCCACACTTCCACCGCCCGCCCTGTGAGTACACTTTGTTAGCTGATAATACTTAGTACCATTAACTCCGCCGATATCAATATTGTAAGAAGTCTGTGATTCTGCGGACGGCCCCGCGGTGCACCAAGACTCGTCATCTCTGTTCATCTGTACCGAACTTCAGGTTGTTAGCGACTTGACTAAAATGATGTGGTTGCAGTGTAAATAAAAATGCAATGTACGCGCTTGCCCGTACAACAGCCTATATCATGAAAATGTGAAAATCCACCATTACAAATAGGAAACTACTAGTGAAGTAATGTATTTCAAGATGTAACGATGTTGTGTGGGAATGTTCCAGCATCGGCGAGCACCCGCGCGTCGTCGCGGCCCGGCAGCAAGGCGTCCTCGCGGCCTGGCATGCGTGTGCTCGTCGACTCAATCCGCAGCGAGACGCCGCGCCCCAAGTCGCCACACATGAACAATGAGGTAGAGGACATGAGAACATGAACATTTACACATCTTTTTACTAACAAAGCGATCTGTTTCATATGAACGACTCGCTGTACTATATATTTTGTGATGCGAACCTAGAAAGACTGAAAGCTAATTCGATGTCATTTAAATTTTGTCATTTAAATTTTGTCATTTAAATTTTGTCATTTAAATTCAGGAGCCAATCGAGCTGTCTACGTATCCATCGGCGTACAAGCCCGCTCCCGGCACCAAACCGAAGATCGAGCGGGATGATTTCCCCGCGCCGCCGTATCCCTACACGGACCCAGGTAATAATATGGTGACGTAATTATGGTAATTTAATGTAATCGCGTCTCTTGCTTGCTCCCGGAAGAGAAATTGCAATTATTAGTACTCGTTAGTAAACGGCAGGTTACAATATTCAATTTATCCATAATATTCTAGTCAGTTGTCAAAAGTCACAAAATTAGTAGCATTATTTAGTAAATATAGTTTTGAATCATATAAGAAGTGCAAATTTGGTCCTTTTTGAGTTGGTTTACTGTATTATTTTTAAATTATTCTAACTGCTCTCTTTACTAGAGTAGAGAGTGCAAAAGATATTGTATATTGTGTGTGTGTGTGTCAGAGCGGCGGCGGCGCTGGTCGGACACGTACAAGGGTGTGCAGGACAGCGACGACGAGCGTGACGGCCGCGCGGTCAACGGCGCCGTCAACGGGGACGCCAAGCTGCGCCGCGAAGAGCGCGAGCTCGCCAAGATTGACACCGGCATCGCGCAGGTACCCGGCTACCACCACCACACCAACGCCATCATTCAACTGGGTAGCACGTAGCCCAATGAGACTTGCTTCAAATGTATTTTATTTGTGCGTACATCCCTGGCCACAGGAATAATCCCGACCCTACTATACTATAAATGCGAGTTCATCGCAACTCGTACGCATACGTAGCACTTCTCAACTTGACGACGAATATCGGTGATAGCGATAGCACTGGGAACACTATCTATTTGACAGAGAAGAATGTATTCAATGTGCGCACTCCATCATAATATTTAATCATAGCGCACTTAATTCATATCACCAGGATCGTATGTTTACGTACAATACTAATTCGTATCCAAAATCACACCTAGAATAGATTTGTTTGCATTAAAGTATGGGGAGTTTTAAACCTTTTGGAACCAATAGTGTTTTGTATGGATAATTATTGTATGCAATGTGTTATTGTAAATGTTGTTGTCTCAGGTGTTCCTAAAAGAAGTGAAGGAGCGGGAAAAACTACAGCAGTGGAAGAGACAGAACCTCGACCCGAGGAATGCAAGCAGGTACGTTGACCACAAATAGATCTTATTGAAGTTATACATCAAGTACTTAATGAAGAATTTTTGATATTCAAAAACTTTTATAACATCCTCATAGCAGAGAACAATCAGAACTATACGCAGAGTATATATGCTGCCTATTTTAGTAGTTAGCCCTCCCCAACATGGGCCATATCGGATCTCTTGCCTTGTCGCTTTTTGATACATTAATTGTATTTATAGTGACCGAAAAAATATTTATTGCTGAATAATTACACTGTGAGAATACAATAGGCTTTTAAAATGTTCTGGAACATTGTACTAAAAGATGTAAAATAGTAGTGTAAGGGTATTGTATGTGTGTGTGTGTGCCAGGACGCCGTCGGCGGCGCGCGAGGCGGCCCCGCGGCTGCGCTACAGCTCGCCCGTGGGCGCGTCGCCCTCGCGCAGTCTCGACCATCCGCGCCCGCACCACGACTTCCCCTACGAACGCACCTCGCACACGCACATCCCCACCTACAACGGTATGTACACACACACACACACACACACACACCGGTGAAACAATACTCATCGATAACATCATTAACATGAGCATCATTATAATGATCATCCTCGTTATCATCAAGGGTACGCATGACAGCGTTCTCGCCGACGCCGACAGTCTGGCCTCGACTACAAGTCTCCTTCACCCGATAGCTTCGTCTTTGGTACTAAAGTAAAAACATTGCTCACCTACCAGTTGGCCAAACGGACATAATGTCTCTCATGAATGCCTAAAGCTTGATTCCCTTGGGGCATATTCGTCTTGAGGTGGTAAACAATAAAAATATTATAGATTCCCACGAATAATACTGGTTTGTGGGCTCGTCCTTAAAATTACAAACCTTAGGAATCCAGCTTGAGAGGTATTCAGTTAGTAAATTTCACACTAGTTAGACGGGAATTAATAACTGGATGTTTCCCGCTAAAGGTTTCCTTCTGTAAAGCAGGTGACAATTAATTTCAACATACGTTGACAAAGGTCTTTCCTTTGAACGATATATTTGCAACATAAAAAAATATCACCTTTTCAAAACTGACCATCCTTTCTGTTCTATCGCACCTGTCTCACTAAACTGTGTTTATGTGACGTAAAGCATGAATTCACGTCGTCGTCATCATCATCATTATCATCATCATCATCATCATCATCATCGACATCATCATCATCAACATCATCATCATCAATACACTCATCATTTCTAACTGGCCTCTTCCTCTAAGTAGTCATGTGCAGGCGACAGTGACGACCATCGGCCATCAGTTGGGTCGCCTGTTCGTTTATCGGCTATATACATTTAAAACTTTACGTCACTTATATTAATTTGATTAACGAACCTTTCAGGGTTTAGCTGTATAAGAAAAGAGGTTTCTTAATAATCTATCTATGCATAGTCTGTGAACTAATCGAGTTGATATGAGTGTCGAAGTGACCGCTCGCGGACAACTCCGTAGGAACTACGAACATGTTCACGGGACAATCCGTCGGTGCAATATGTTGTATAATTATATAAAATCGAGATATCTATCGTGAATAGATAGATTATTGCTAATTTCCACTAGTAGCCGCAACCGACGGTCCGTCCCGCAACCGCCAGCCACTAACCCCCCCTCCCCCGCACCTTCCTGCCTCCATACCAAAGGTATTGAAAACCGGGGTCTTAATTCATACATAATATAGCTAGACTGTAGTGGCTAACCGGATGTACATTTATACACGTTGAACATTTGGTATTCGGTATCTGACCGTTCCTTACAGTACACTCTATGTTACGAGTGTTGTGTTATTTTAAAGTATAAAGTAACTGGGTATCATTGCGACGATATATAATAAATTTGTGACGTGTTTCAATAAGATAGAAAGTGATAAATGTGTGAAGGACAGAGCATAGAGACGCCACTAACTCCGTCCCTCTCTTACAGTACGGTCGTATTATGTAAGCGACGGTGAGTCCTCCCTCTAACTACCACTTGTCACTTTATTATTTCGCTTGTTGGACATCATCAGTGTACAGCTACTATAGTGTAACACGCCATGTATCTACGCTTTGTCTTTCATGTCATATGAATCGCGCGATATACATGTATCTACGTACTATTTTGTATCGTATTTACATTATGTGTATCGATTTATTATGTGACTCCTAAAGCCGGACAAGTTTTTTTTTTTTTTGATAATCAAGGACAAGGTTGAAATTGACTTTCAAGTGGCTTTCAAAATTATCAACAATAGTTAATTAGTCGTCGCTTGATATTCGGAGAGAAAATTAAATAACTAAATTATTTTAAAATGCTGTTTGGGTTTTTATACAGTTTTATACGGCTAACCTTAGCCATAATACGCGAGCCCCGTCCAATAATATGGTAAGTCACGCGGAGACGCGTGTTAAATTATATAATTTTGTAAAGGACGGTAGATCGTTATAATAAGTCGATACACATGCGACAGTGGCGACTCCTGTCACCTCTCAGCTGTCAGATGTCAGTCTTCAGCCATCGCTACGACGCAGCTAAGTGTTTAAAACGTCTACCTACCTACCAAATTATATTGGCTTAACGTTATTGTAAGTATCCAAATTTAAATTATTGTTTGATGTAGACGAATTTGTAGGTAAAATTAGTAGTGATCGCTTCTAGAGTCGTTGTATTGGAAGCACGCTCACGAGCCGCGTCTGCCCTAAAAGTAAAATATGCAGCTATCAATATATTGCGTACACGTTAATCAAGCATGTGATGTTGGTGTACCATATTTTTTCTGTAATTTTCGTGTAATGTGGTAGGATAGTAAATTAATTTACAAGTAGTCGAGGTGCATGTTTTCTAGCAGACGTGGGGTCAGTGAGCGTGGTCAGTATGGCCGTGTGTTCCGCTCCGGTCAGTCAGATATTTCATCATTCATTATTTATTGAACAGCGCTAGTGTCGTGTCAGTGTGTTACGCTTTAGGCTTCTTTTAGCTATAATTACAGTATACATTGTGATATGTTCGTTCCAACTGCACCCACTCTGATAGTGTGTTCTCCGGCATGGCTTCTATATTATTTTATTATGAATACTATTATGTAATAATCAATACTAATATATTTTTCGTATAATATGATATGATCGAAACAACATGGAAGATCTCACTAACTTTTTATTATTCCCTTTACTACCATTTTCATATAATCATCTTCATACCTCGGTCTCTTACACCTTTCGACCATGACTATAATAACAGCTACAGTAATTACTGCCATCATCACCCCTCCTGCGATACTTATGACCGATATGAGGTCAACAGACGAATGATCTCGCCCCTTGTCGTTCATCACGGCAGTGATATGCTCGGGTTCTGTCAAAATATGAAAAGTTTCATCTTCTATCGGGCCTGCTGTTGTTATAACGTTAAGTTTAGTGTTAGATACTTTAGTTGCATTCTTTTTAGTATCATTAGTCTTCTGCGGTTGCGTAATAGCTAGAAGTTTTGTCGTTTTGATCATGACGTCCTTCACTTTTGGAGTTACTGCTTCTGGTTTAACTGAAAAATTTCTTGGTTCTTTGCCATGGTGAATTTGAATGAATTTTGTTGTAAAAAGTACAGGTTTACTTCTTAGAGTCGTAGTAGATAAAATAGGTGTAGTAGCTGTTTCGTACGAAGTGCTTCGTCCTGAAGTAGTTTGGCGGTTAGATGAGAAAGTTTTAGTGGATCTAGGAGTTGTCCCGTATGTTTTCAATCCTTGAGTAGTTTGATTGTTAGTTAGAGAAGGAGTAGTTGTTAAAATGTTAGAAGAATTCAGTTCCTTGTTAGCCGCAATGACGGTGCTCGGCATGCTATTAGTTGTTTTACTCGCAGAAGAGAGCTTATTTGTAT
This sequence comes from Racta chiria, assembly GCA_018249195.1. Taxonomy (NCBI): domain Eukaryota; kingdom Metazoa; phylum Arthropoda; class Insecta; order Lepidoptera; family Hesperiidae; genus Racta; species Racta chiria. Next base: position 10,142 of record DWKC01000714.1, read on the forward strand.
TTGAAGAAGTCTCTTTAAGTTTTGAGATTATAGATTTTGTAATATTTTTGTGCGGGACTGGAGAAACTGCCGTAGATGTGGTTATATTCTTCGATATTAGCGTAGACAAAATTCTTATAGTAAATGGCATTGCAGTTGACATCTGTTGAGTTGTAAATTTTTTCGTAACATCACCATCTGTTTTATTATTAGCGGTCTGGTTCTGTTGGGAAGAAATATTGTTCTTTTGAGATACGTATGATGCAGTGGTTAATGCAATCTTTTTAAAAGTAACGTACGATACAGATGTAGGGATTATAGAAACAATTATAGTTCTCGGTGTTGTAAATTCTGATATTTCTTCGTTTTTAGTAGTGTTCCTGTATTTATTATGAGATGGTTCAACGTTGGTTTTTATTTTAGTTTCAATAAATGTCGATTCACCTCTTTGAGTGGGCCGTATCCATATTTCTTTTGGCTTTGTCTTGGTAGTTGATACTTTTATAGTTGTATCCGGTTTTTTCGGTGATTCAGTCTTCGTAGCGGTTTCTTTAACTGTGAGTTTAATTAAAGAAGTTGTAGCCGGTGGTATGGTAGTAGTAGAAGGTAATATAGTTGATGTTATATTTGCAAAGACAATTGTTGACTTTTTTATATTCTCGGTAGTACTTATATTTACATCTTTATTTCCTGCATCAGTTGAAATTTCAATTGGGGTTTCAGTTCTATTGTAGTTCGAATTTATAGCAATATTTATGGGTATTTTCCGCATTTCATTTTGTTGTATAGCCCAATCTGTTGTTACAGAAATATTGTTATATATTGTAGTAGAAACTGCAGGTAGAGTTGTTAGCATTTTTGTTACTCCTAAAGTGCTAGATGTGGTAGGAGGATTAGTTGTTGGAAGTATGGTCGACGGCGAAGTTGTGCTGGGAACAACCATTTCAGTTACTGTTGTGATTGTCGTTGGTGCAGTTGTCTTAGTTGTAGACTCAATTAATGTTTTAGTAGTTGGTTTTGCAGTTGTTAGTACTTCTTCCATTCTGGTGGTCGTAGATGGAGTAGAAGGCATGCTGATCGAGCAACTGCAAAATAGAAAGTTCAAATTCAGTAACGAGATAGTCATCTATTAAGAGAATTGAAGTATTAACGTAAATGACGCAGAGAAGACGGCAGATATAAGGTACGGTAGAGTTTTAGCTCATAAGAAATACAGAAATCGTCACACGTAGCACAATTAAGCATAAATTTAGTTCTTTGCAGCTTATTACAATAATATACAAATTCAGAAAATTGAAGGCAATAATATTTTGTAAAATATCGTAATGAGAGATAGTGACATATTACGTCTTTTGCGGCCTTAATTTAGAACAATCTAGAATCTAGAACTATATGGAGGTGACGCTGATAACGCAAACTATATATGAACGGATCATTCCACTCGATGACTAAACTGTGATGAGCGTAGTGTGTGCGGGGTTATTATGTACCTCCAGAAACGGTGGCAGATAAAAAAATGTTGACGTTGATGGGTGTATTACGAATATATAATAATAAATATGTCAGGACAACTCACACACGGCCATCTGAACCCAAACTAAGCGTTAGCTTGTACTATGGTGATCA
>DWKC01000715.1:0-11746 GCA_018249195.1 Racta chiria
CTATTAATTACGTTTGTAGATATAAATGAGATAGAACTGTACTAAATGATTGTAGTCAATAAGTTCTTCACCGACTAAATTAAAGTTGTGAATCCTCTTGTATGATACAACCTTACAGTTTGCTAACTCAGCAACATTACGAGCCACAGGACGTTATTCAATATTAAATTGAGTACGGTTCGGGGAAACGATCAAACCGCTCGTGCGTCTTATATAAATTTCACAAAAAACATCTTATAATATTGAATAGAACTGCCGATACCTATCTTTTATTAGATCATGGTAACAACTAGAACGAACACCTCTGGTCATTGAGGGACTCGAAACTGCGTTTCAGGAACCAGAGTCATTGTTTATATAAGTCTGTGTGTAATATAGATATTAAAGTTACCCCAATCCCAAGGCAGTCCAAGCAGCAGGTTCACCATGACGGCGCACAGAATGCACTCGAAGGACCATGGTACTAGCGCCAGTTTGATCACGGTAAAGAATATCTTTTTCATAGCCACAGGGTCAAGATCCAGACCAGCCCGGGTTAAAATTATAGTTAAAGCGATTTTCCTGAAATAAAACATATACACTATTAGGAGTATTACAAAGAGTATTAAAAAGTATTTTACTTTTGCATAATCTGTTATAATAGTTATAATATTTAGCAATGTAACAATTGGCATAGACATTTTTAATATTTCATTTCGCGTTACTTAATTAGTATCTGGTAACCAACTCTCGTCGGTTGATTTAGCCATGTAAACATTATAACAGAACTCAGCACGTGTAATCATAATTTTTTTCCACCAAATCAGTTTGACAGTTAGAAAGACAGATGGCATTTTTTACATTCTTTAATAACTTAACGAGCTTGACAATAATCCCACCTGTTGGCAAGTGGCTATGTAGTCGTAGACTATAATTTGCACCAAATTATTTATAGAATAGCACTGTTTTCTGATAAACAATATTTTGTAAAATTACATAAGATCGTACTTTTTTAAAAATAAATCTTGCATATGTCCTACGCTCCCAATATTAATGGTTAAAGTCTTTTAATTGTCGCTTGAGAAGAGTGTAAGTGACAAATGCGTGGAATTTTAACAAGAAGAACTTTAGATTCTAAAAGGTATATGTTATTTATAGCATAATTTAAATTGTTCAAAACCTTATATACGAGCACACGTGTTGATACTCCGGGCCAAAGTTGACGAAACCAATGTTCTTCATGAGGATGCCGACTATCAGCATGCCGATGAGTTGCGGTAGAGTCGTTATCTTCAGAATGAGCCAGCCTCCGAAGTTCGCGGCGAGAGTCAGTACGGCCAAGGTGAACAGTTGCCCGCCAGGAGCCGCGGTCTCCCCCATTATGATCCATACGATTATCCATACTAATATACCTGGAAGAACAGAAGCTAGCTTCAATCAATGGCCATTGAGGTAGGCCCAGAGGTCTTTCTTCGTAAATGAGGAGAACTTAAGCATAGTCTACCATGTTGCTCCAGTGCGGATTGGTGGACGCGTTGCTGATCAAACTAAGTGTCGGATGTTTCGTTCTGTTCGAAGACTTAATGATCTTGTGTCAATGAAAATATTAATGACAAAGATAATTTGTAATACATATATACATAAGGTAATAACACATCCGCTTAAGTTTGATTGTAAAGTAAATCCATAATTAGTGTACGTTTTGTTTAAAAAAATATGTTGTGGAAATTTTTCTTCTTGTTCACCTTCTCGAAACGAAATACCTACATGAAATAAATGATTTGAGTTGGTGTTAGAGTTTGATGATGACAACCGGTACCGGTGGTATTACGTACCCTTCCAAGCACGGAAGCGGTCATGATTTTTTTATCACTATATCACTTGTGGCCATCCATCAACTTTCCTCGCGCACCCGTTGTTGTTTAACTTTGGCGATCACATACGATCGACCAAGTTGAGTATTGTAATTAACAATGCACATGAGTGCCATACGACGTTTTTCAATACGTTAAAGTTCTAGATTATCCTGGGAATTATTATAAATTCGCTTACATGACAACTTTATGCATTCATGAAATCGTGACACAACTTATCCGTATATTACGTTCCTAAAAACGATGAAAATAATGTCCTACTTTAAGAGCAAGTGTATTAAAAACATTATATTAAGGAAATAGGCATAAACTTTTAAATTCTGCAGCAAATACATAAAACAGTATATAATGTGGTATAATTTGCCAATATAGTGTTGCTTATATATTTAACTATCATGTCTTTTAGTAAATGCACAATTAATGTGAAGTATCCGTGACATCACCGAACGGGTCCGGTGCAAGTCCATACAGGAGGAAATACACCTTTCAGTGTTATTTGACGTATTGTTTTGTTGTGTATTGTATATTTCTGTCTGTTTTATATATTTTTGTGTATTCCTTAATATTAAAATGTTCTTTCTTTCTTTGTACCTAAATTATGTCACACATTAGCAAACCAATTTCAATAATCAATCAATGTTGATTACTTACCAATTATAAATATAGATAAGGTTTGAGCAAACTGGCGGTATGACGGACATAGAGGGTAGGGGCAAATTTTTTGCCAGTACGGAGGCTCCCAGGAAGGTATCCCGGATTCTGTCTGATGACACTTTTGACAACACGCAAACCACCACGATCTGAGGATAACAAGCGTATTCCAATCTTATTACTAATATACTCATAAATGTGACAATTGTGAGGATGGATCCAATGAATGTTTGTTTCTCTTTCACGCTGAAACTACTGAAAGGATCTTAATGAAATTTGGCACAGAGATAGATTATAGTGTAGACAAACACATAGCCTACTATTTATCAACATCCCATGCGAGTAAAGTCACGGGTAGTATTAGTTTTAAGTTAATGCATGATACTTTTTACAAAGACAGCATTAAACAGCTACAAAAGTAGCATTGCTACCTAGTCTAATAAATAAATATCTTAGGACAACTCACACGCAGCCATCTGACCCCAAACTAAGCATTAGCTTGTACTATGGTGATCAGACAACTGATAAACATATTTTTAAATACAAACTTAAATAGATATAATTACACCCAGACACACAGAACAAACATTCCTGTTCATCACAGAAAAGTTTTTCCTGAGTGGGAATCAAACCCAAGGCTTAGTAGTCACGTTCACTAACCACTAGACCAACAGGCCAGTAAAATATTTTGAATGTCGTAAGTATATTGCAATATTTCATTAATTATTACGAAGTTATATCACGTAACATGTCGAATCAGCAAGAAGTATTCGTGAAATCGACAAGAAAGGAAAAGTTTGGTTTTTATACAGCAGCTGATCGGTACGAGGCACGAGCCATACGGCGCGCGCTCCTAATTGTACAGATAAAAAACTATAAAAAGATGGCGAAACATTTAATTTGCCAAAGAACAGGAAGAGGCGGCATATTGCGGGCACTTCCGCGGTGGTGCCTCTGGATTGTAATGTGGATAAGGTGTAAGAAACTCTTTGAGTCAAAGAATTATTACGAGTTGGTAAGTTCTTAATAAATATAAATTATTGTTAATCGAAAAATAAACATCAAAAATATATTGATAATTATGATCTCGAAGAGAAAATTTTGTCCAACGACAAACGACAAATATTTAGTCGACCTTATAATGTTCAAAAATACTAGAATCATTAATTTCGTCCCAAAAAAGCTCTTTTATTATTACATAACTTTTATAAGTTAAAATTTAAGAAACTTAACAATACCACTATGTCGCTATACTAAATAAGCTATTATAAAATTGGTTATGATTTTTAATCATTAGCCAATTACATGTCTAATGTCCCGATATAAGTAACCAATTCAATATAGACTTTGTTCCTAGTAACAACGTTAGCCGCAGCGCTATGAAGCATAATGTCTTATCCATGTTATTCTATCAGGATGGTAGAATAGGATCAACACTTTTTCTTAATTTGATCACCAATTGTTCGGTATATTCTCCACATCGCGAACAGCAAAAAGCATAGCTCGTGCAGACTCTCATTTTTTACGGAAACCTTTTTTTACGCCCTCTGGTGAAATGCAGTGAAATTAATTTCGGCAGGACATGTGGCGTAATCATCGCGATCTAGGAAGCAGATGTTTATGGAAATAATTGTATTGCAATATCACAAATGACGCTGGCCAAGTGCATGGAGAACCTTCAGTTATCAGTATTAGAAAAAAAAAATCATACACACACACACACGCACCACATATTATTATCCAGGTACATTATATTTAAATACATATGCATATTATAAAACTAAATTTCTATGGTGATCTTTTTAATTATATTTGTATAAACTTAATTTTGTTAAATTAATTAATACACCTAATATTTCAATACTTAGCAAACTAAAATATATAGGTATATATTTTATTAAAATATATATATATATATAATAGGTAGGTATTTTGTACTTTGAATATTTTTTCATAATTTCGATGAGTGGGCATTCAATTAACGAGATGGGAATCGAAAATATATTTTTTGGATTTATTGCATGCCCTTCTATCTGAAAGCATCATATGAAAAAACGTTCACGAATTTCGATTGAACCTGGCAAAGTAATTACATAACCTCCGGATAAACATTCTGAATATTTTTTATCCTGAAAACTGACAGGGATCCCTTGAGATGCCCCTTGAGGTATAGGAATTAAAACCTCACATAACGAAAGTCAAGATGTTAATAATACCAAGGCCCTGCCTATATTAATAATTAAATAACAATCAATTATAAAATCAAGGAAAATAAAATTACATGATAGAGAGCCTAAGGTTTCGATAGACAGTACCTAACTATCATCGGCTTAATAATATGAAATAAACTTAAGACTATGTACGCTAGTGTAGCCCGGAAGAAAATAAAAGCCGGCGGAAAAAAATACTCCCCATACTCTTTTTAAAAACAAAAATTATCTATTACAAAAACGTTTACTAGCCTAGTCGGAATTGGGAGCAGAGCGGATCATTTCCATGCATCCTTGTCGTTTCGTGACTTCTTACCAGCATTTGACCTGTCTTCTCGTTAGCCTGCTCATAACATAAGAAAAACAGTACTACATAGTATAGAAGTATACTGCTTCTATAAATTTTCGGTATAAAACGGTATATTAACGTAATCGGGTTCTAAAAAAGTCGTATTGATAATAACGATGAAAATTGTTATCTAAGGGTCATCATTCCCATTTTCGTAGTAATCCGTGGGTTTGGAAAATATTAAAAAAAAAAACTTAGTTCGTCGAAATGACGCTAGGTGGCGGTGTTACTAATTACAAAACACTGAGCATACCTCGACCTATCAGGTACCAATGCATTAAAAACCATAATACATTTTTTTAACGATCGGAAGTTTGGCACATGCCGCGATCAAAAAAACATTAGAATTGCCGCCAAAAAAAAATCCTATAGTCTTATTTAAGCTGCGGTCTTTTAGCATTTTTTTGTTATCTGTATAAATATAGCATGTTTTTATGATGTCCAGATGTTGTATGCAGATGACATTTTTTTGTGCGTGCGATTTTAGTGGCTTGTCTGCGGATACCTTTTTTGATAGCAGATGGTTTGCATAAACGCTATTTTGTGACGAGAAAAAAATAATTGCGATAGATAAGGCACGAGGATGATAAGAATTATTAAAAATTACTTATAAAGTTAAGCGGTATTATTAGGGATTAAGGGAGATATGGATATTTTTGATAAGATTAATAATTGCAGATCTACGTAGGTAATTCAAAAGTAGTATCTGGCCTTAATCTATTAATTACCTACAGAGCATGGATTTCTTTTTTTAATTATTAATTGATATTGGCAATCGACTGTTGGACTAGCGGTTAGTAAACCTGGCTATGCTAAGTCGTCGTTGGAGGTCGTGGGTTCGATTTCCACCCAGGACAAACTTTTCAGCAATGAACAGGAATGTTTCTTCTGAGTGTCTGAGTGTAAAACTATCTATTTAGGTATGTATTTTAAAATATCTCTGTATATTTATCAGTTGTCTGATCACCATAGTATAAACTCACGCTTAGTATGGGCTCAGTTATCCGTGTTTGAGTTGTCCAAAGATATTTATTATTATAACTGGGGAATAGAATCTTCATCACGCTGCTTCAAGCAGATTACGCTTAATTAATATTTTAAACGTTTACATGCATCGTTACCCTAGTAGTAGATGTACTAGGTGGCATGGATACGTAACATAAACACAACACAAACACACCCGTGTGTCCCGAAAATAAATATGCGTATTTATATGTCTAACTAGCCGTGCCCGCGACTCCGTTGGCGCGGAATTTGTAAAGACGGATCTGTTTAAATTGTCAAGTCTTTTTTATTTGTGAAAAAATTTCTATAAAAATGTTAGTGTCAATACCAGCTATTACTGAAAACCGCTTTAAGATCGGATCAGTCGTTTCTGAGATTAGCGCGAACAAATGCATAGATGGACAAACAGAATAACTGTCAATAATTCTAAAAAATATTATTTTGGCTTCTATTTCGTACTACAAATCCCCAGTAAAAAAATCTCATATATACTTCCATGTACAGACAGCGATCGGTTACAGATTTATTATATGTATGATAATTATCTGTTCTGGCAGGCAATTTTTCACCATTTAGACTACGATGCATAGCAGTGGTAAAACCTTGTCGAAGACCATCGGGCGGCAAAGAAACTTCCGAAACTTGTGGCCACCAGTAATTCTCACTGGGACACCGTGGTGGAGCATGGCCTAATCCCAAATATGACAAGAGGAATCCACTTAGTAGTTAGTGCGCCATAAAACGAAACCATTTCTACCAGTTCAACCACTCCTACCGCTCAGACGTCCTTCCAATAAAATTTAATTTGCGAAATTTTGCATGATGGCAACACGCGATTGATATTAGTTATAGCCAGCCTTGTAATCACATAATAATCGGCAAATGCTGCACGCATTTTCGTCTGTTTGTACTTAAAACCCGATCATTCTCTCAATTGGCATGCCAGACACATTTCCCAGAAACATTAGGTATTTTGACGGAATTATACGAGATACGTTTAATAAAATAAAATATAATTGCTATTCAAAAACAAATAATTCTTGGGCCCGCGGCTAGGGCCACGATCAAAACCTTTTCGATTTGAATAAATCAATCCCTTATAGAAATGCATCGATATACAGGTGATTTGGAAACGGAGACAGACATTTTGACTTTAAATGTAAATGGGTACTCACGATATGTTTATTGTTATACCGATATTTTGACCCAGTTGAATAGGTCATGGTCACGGTAGACTGTGGTGGCGGGGAGAATATTTTGACAGGGACATTTCACACTTGACACTGACACTAATGATAAATAAGTCTTTCCGTCTACGTCTTCTACTTTCAGTCTTGAGTTACTTATAATTATAGTATTCCACGACTGCGGTAATTTAAAACCATATTTTATATTTCCATAAAAAAAAAATTACTCAACACTTTTATCTCTTACTTCAACGGAGTAATAGCCTACTACTTAGCAGTCCTCCTCCTCATCGCTGCGGAGGCCTAGAGCATACTCCAACACGTCACTGCAGTGCGGATTAGCGGAAAGCGCCAACCTAAATATCGGAAGCTATCTAAAAGCCTTCGACAAGGCACTATCAAACGAAAACAACCGACGGCTTTAAGTGCCCTCCGTCGCACGGGACCACCCATGTTTTATTTTTAAATTTTATTGTTAATAAATAACATCTATTTAAATTATCTATTACTATATCTTTCTGTCTCCTCTCCAGTCGCAGGTCTGCTGGAAGAAATTTCGTAAAAAATAAGCAGTACCTTCGTACATCATATCTGTATATTCACTCTATCGTAGTAATTATTTCTTTGTTTACATAAATAAATTAAAAATCTGTTTAGACCTGAGTAACAGGTATGAGCATTTATGTTTTTTTATGGAAATAGCCCACGTACCAGCAGAAGGTATGTTTTATGATGGTAAAATGATCACCGTCGCCCATGTTATTAGAAACATCAAGGTATTTCGGATGTGCTGTCGACTATGAAAGAAGAATTGGCCCCTTAAACTCCCAAGCATCTCGATAACAATAGAAAACAATTGTGTCCCGTCCAGACGGGCATTGAGAGGTCACAACGGCCTGCCAGAGCGCGATAAGTCGTTTGGCCGCTGACTCAGAAGGGTGGTAGCAAGCCAGGCGGGCTACCACGGTTCCTTGGTTAGAAGGTGCGATACTTAAGATGTTTACATACATGCTTATGTAATGCTCACAAATTGCAATAAAGATCAACACAAGTCAATAAAAAGTTGTTAGTTAAACGGACACCCTGTAGGTGCACTTTTTCGAAACATTTAGAGGTCGACTTTTTGAAGGGTTTTTTCGCGAGATCGATGGCAATTATGCACATTTTTGTCGATGCGGTCCGTTTGACGGCACCTCGGCTGCCCCGCTTATACGTATGGACGGATTCCATCAAATAAAAATCGGGAGACGAAGTTTTTGCTGGGTTTTTGCCAGTATATTGATGAGATCCTTCAGCGTTGAAGGAATTCGAGTCAGGACGAAGGGACACGCCATTGTGTTGAATAGGTCATGTAAAATTGTATAATGAGTCATGTATTGTTTCGGAATTCGTACATTTGATATTATACGCTTAAAATAGCTTAACGCGTGCGCTTATGAATGATGCAGTCGTAGTATAAACAATTGTGCAGTTTTTGTAGACCCGAGTGAAAAGACCGAATTGCGCGGAAAATCAAAAATCAGTTCAGCTAGACCGGCCCTAGATATGCGCACATACGAAAGGATTTTCTCTCCGGTCAAGCAGAACTGAAGGCAGTATGGCAGTATATTAAGTGTTTCGATCATTTAAGCAGCACGGCGGTCAGTAGGAGAATGAGTGACCGTTAGTGGCGAAATTTCGATTGATATACTATAATACCAGTCATTACGCCATGCTGGAGACTATCGTCATTATGATTTAAACCAATTCTGATGAGAGAGCGTCCTGTAGGGAGCAATTAATGAGTTAAGAGAAAGTCTGTGTTGATAATTCCTACAACTGGGAATTTTGTATAATCTTGTCTGTATGTATGCAAGCAGTCCACAAACTCTTGGAGGTAAAGACGCATGCATATTTCTATCTATACATCCCTGATCACTCAATAATTAACAAGGTTTCCGTCAAAGTCGCTGAAATACGATAAAACATATTGCACACCTTGTACTTACTTACATATATCTTTACTTATATTTTGTACTACTTGTAGACCTTAAACATCTTTAAACAATAATTTAATTTATTCAACCAAACACGTTATTTTGGCCCTCGTAATACATAAAAATATCCAACGCTTACATTGCGTTAAGAACCATCCCAATATTTTACATGACATCCCTATCAACAGATGCTGGTATGATATCTTATAAATTCGCGGCTAAATTATAATTGAAAAAAAGGTTAACGTCGACGCTGACGGCCTTAAAATAGACGCTAAAACAAAGAGTGTACAATTTGCAGTGTCCGAGCATGCCCATTGCGCGGTAATCCTCCGCCTGCGCCTGTGACAATGCTGCCAACCTGCCAGTCTGGCCACCTGTCAAAACAAGATGCCGGCGCTGTACAGGTGGCTACACACCTGACGAAACCAACTATAACAATTCATTAGGCATATCCGAGCGAATATATGTAACCATTGTTTAAATACAGCTTAAATAGAACATTTTACAACGCGCGGGAAAATATGTTACGCTCTTCGTGTGTAGTAGACGACTGTGCGTTAAAAAGCTTTTATTTTTAACAGTTTTGCCTTGTCTCCTTTTAATAATTTTACATTAATAAATGTTAATAAATGTAAAATTATTAAATGAGGCTAATATAATAATACTAGTATAATATACATTTCATAACTTAATCACCTTTCATTTATATCTATAAAAATAGGTAAATTTGGTTATTATAATAGAATTAGGTTTTAATATATTTTGTACTTTACTTTACTTAGCAACTCCTAAAGGATTATTATTTTAATATCCCTGAATCGAAAACCGTGTGATTCGATATTCAAAGTATAGTAATACATTTGAAATAACTTCATCGGTTAATAAATTGTGTTCGTAAATTATTTCAGAACAGCACGTTTCGTATTGAAAAGGTGGAAGTATAAAGATTTTATCAAATGTAATACAACAATAGGACGAAAGCTTTCAATGAGCTCGTGCCATTTTTTTCACGCGGAAGACGACGGAGGCGAAAGCAAATACACTCATCAGCCACAAAAGACTGGCACACTCCACTCAAGAACTATCGTGTTTCTTGAAAAAAAAAGAAAAAAAGATAGCACATGCCGAAATCTGATTACACTGCGTTATTTGATCAAAGGGTTGCCGTTTACCAAACATTGTTAACAAAAACTTCGTACCTTTTTGCAGCCGTATTTTTTTGCCGGAAAAAATGCAAAATCGATTTCGGCAGATGTCCACAAATAGAAAGGGTTTGATAGGCGTTTTGAGTAAAAAAGTCAATGCATCGGCTGTAAACAATGGATCCGAACCGTTATGGAGCGACTGTCAAAATTCACTATTATTAGTTAAAGGCTTTAGTTTTTCGGATGATTAAGGTTTTTTCACCAAATGATCTATTTGAGGAAATTGATATTTAAGTTGTAAATGTAAACCGTATAAGTGACTAGTAAAAAATTAAATTTATTAATTTACAGATGGGTTTGGTACCGTAAAAAAAGCTACGGTCTTTATACCGACTTTAATGAGCATATTTACGCCATTTTTTTATGCAGTGAATACTTGTTAAAGACCCAGATATTACATCCAATTTTCCTGAAGAATTCTCATTTTAGAATTAAACTGTTACTTAATTCACATATTACTACAAAATCTTTACAAATAAGAATTATTAAAAAGAAAATTACCACAAAATTGTTTCTAAAACCGCTGATATTTCATCGTAGAATTGACTACTGAATTTTGGTAATTTTTTTATAACATCACATTAGTTAATTTTATGGCATATATATGTATCTACATAATATAATAATCAATTGTTTTTGTTTTTCCCGTACTTTAACATTCATTGATAAATCATGAAAATATAGTCGATAAATAGATACAATTAGGTACACTCTCAATGCACTATAAAAGATATACGTAACTAGAGTGTTTAGTACCGGCGACTCAAAGCTCGTGTCCCAATAAGCTGATAGGATCATAATGAGTCTCATCCATTATGTAAGATATGTCAGCAACATGACCGTTTGACTTAAATACAATGATGGCAAAGTTGGTATAGTACCGGTATTTACCATACAATAATATCGTTATATGTTGTCGTAATTAATTTTATTTTATAATATCATGTTCAACGTTAGCTGCCACGTCATATTTTAAATTATATTTTACTATTTGACCCGGCAGACGTTGTTCTGCAAACATTTTTAACATTTCATCAAATTTAAGCCTTTATTAGTAAATACACGATACATTTGAAACTATATTTCTGAAAGCGTTTCAATTTCTCCAATTTCGCTGATCCCTTAGTGTTCTAAATCAGGTTTTTGAATCGTATTGTTTTTAAATATTTAATAGTTCTTCTGTTAATCGGGGCTGAGACGAATCCAAAAAACCAAATATCGTTAAAATCGGTTTAGCCGTTCTTGAGGTATAAAAGGTAATGTATGGGTAAGGTATGTGTTTTCGACTTTGTTTTACTTTTATAGGT
>DWKC01000716.1:0-11744 GCA_018249195.1 Racta chiria
TAAGTGAGTTAAATGCTCCTATGATGAAATTAATATTTTTGAGTTTGTATTTGAAGTTTTCGGACCACTATAGCACAAGTTAACGCTTAGTTTCTAAAGATATACAATATCAACAAGATATATTATGTCTAAAGTTAAACAAAGTTTTGTTCTAAGGTCTTACAATTCCTTACCATCGCACGGAATATGTCCAAAGCGTACAGTACTGACAACATATTGATCACTATGGGTGAAGATTTCTTTTATCAAGATGCGTTTATGTGGTACAACAATCTAGACAAGCTTATTGAGTAAGTGTGCATCTGTTTTTGGGTAATTTTTTTTTTAATTATCGCATGAAAGGATCTATTTGTAGTATTTTCCATTTGCTTATGATAGGATTGATTTATTTAAGTCTTGTTTCACAAGTTTAGCATGGGATTTGTGTTGCATATGCTTGTGGATTTTTTAGATGAATTACAAATATTACGTGGAAATTCATGGCAGGGCGGTTGTATTGTCAATGTACATTTTAAACATTTGAATCGATCGTTACAATAAGATTAAGCATCTGTTTATATCAACAACGACTCAATCTCAAACGTTCAACTTGCTGTATAGTTTTAATCAGCTTGCAAGAGCACCGGTTCCTATAAGCTTATGAATTTTAACACGATTTTCATATACAACAACCATATTATACCATAATAAGTTATTAACTGAGGTTGTTTTGATTACAAAATAGCGCACGATGAAAAATACAGACTATGTATATGAAATACTTGAAACTTACTAGTTTGTCTCGAAACACTATGTTCATGGATTGAGTTGATCCTGTAATAGATTCTGTGTATCAGAATAGTGTGATTCTGTGTATCGGATTCTGTGTAGATAGATGAGATGATATGATGATGATGATGATGTTGTTGATGATGATGATGATGATGATGATTATGATGATATGAGTTCGTGTTGTAGATTTTGAGAATATCATATTCAATTTTTCATTTTGTTCACAAAATGATAATCTGTGTTTGTGTATTGATATTTATGTATATATATTTACGTAGTTAAGTATAGAGTCGTATAAATTATGTAGATATATACAAACCTCAACCGCCTTTCGTGAATTTCTGTTTCGTCCATTGGTTAGGTGGTAGAGAATGCAATGAGCATTAAGCTCGCGATTTGTATCAATAAAGTTAAATAAATAGATCAATAAAAAATCTACTGACTACTAACTTTATAAAAGTACCCGCACCGGGTGAATTAATAACCAATTGAATTATCCAGTTGTTTAAATTTGTATAAATCGTACTAAAGTTTTTTTTTATGAACAATTATCCAAATTTTTTTAATAACACGGTTTTATTTGGTAGACCTGTTACTAGAGGTAATAAAATCAAAGAACCTGAATTTCGCCGCTTTCCAGATGTTGTATCATTATGAAGTTTGATTCTGATGATAGATCTGAATGTGGGAGACTCTAGAATACATAATAGAGTTTAGTTCATTCCATCCTAAATAGCTCTCTAATCAGATCTCAAATCTTTTGGAAAAAGCGCGATTTTAGTTTTTAAAAGAATAATTCCAAATTTAAAGGCTTTGAAAATATATATTTTGTCATATCAGATTGGTGCGTTTTTGGACAAAGTCCGCTTGATGGCGCTACCGTACACCACAGATAACATCCTGGTGACGATGGGTGATGACTTTCAGTATCAAGATGCCGCCATGTGGTTTATTAATCTCGACAAACTTATAAAGTAAGTTAAAAAAAACTGTTAAGGCCAAAATAATGACATCCAAGACTATTATGAAAATTACTTAGGAAATTGCCTTAGGTGTAGATATAAAAGATAGTATAGATTTTTAGTCTATATTGGTAACATAAGAAAGTATTTTTTCCAGAAAGGGCTAAATCTAGATTTTTGTACTGCACTGCGTATAGTTTGTAATAGGTAGGCATATTAGCAGTACACATATTCAGATGCACACATACATATAGAATGCACACACGCACGCATGCACACACGCACTCACACTCGCACGCACGCACACGCGTGCACGCTTGCGCGCACGCTCACTAACATCACAAAATTATCACAAAGGCAGACGCTAGGTACACGTTTGTCTATATAACAAAATTTTTCAACCATAGAAAGAACGTGCGAATTTTCATCATTCAAATTGTTATCCTGAGAGATATTCCATGTATTCTTGGTTACCAGGTATCGAATTTTCTGGAATACGTGACATCGCAGTCCAAACGGTATCTGACTAGCAATGTAGTGGTCACCATGGGCGGCGACTTCACCTACCAGGACGCTACGATGTGGTACAAAAATCTAGACAAACTCATCGAGTGAGTTTGAATTAGTTTTTTTAATATTTTATTTTTTAATAGTTTTTTTGCTTGATTGCTTCATGGAGTTTTGTTATATTGTGTTTAAGGGGTTCATCTAGTTTTAGTCTGTTCCATCATCCTGGGCTAAAAGAGGCAAAGTATTAACAAATAATGACCAGGACCCGGCAAAGTGGGGGTCTTTTTTTTAGTTAATTTAAAAACCTAACCTAATCTGTCCTTCCACTTAGTTTGTAACTTTTTCAGTTTACGAAGCTTAGGGGTATGTACTCCTCGTAGTGTATAGAATGCCTAGGCAATCTGTACAATGCCTGGATTTATTTATTTATTTATTTATTTATTTATTTGCATTGAATAGTACATGCACATAGTACATAGGTCTTAATTATTACATGCCCAGTAGTCACTAATTCAGCTAAGTTTGTAGCATGCAATTATAAACAAAAGGATTATAAACTTCATCACTAACATACACATTATTAGCTTGCCTAAGTAACAAGCTTTGGTCTGGGCGAGTCTGGTTTGAACTGGTTGAAATTGTGCATGCATAAAAATGTTTCAAACATAAGGAAGTTACGTTTCCTGTAATGGATCGAACAAAATTTAAGCATTTGTATTAGAGGAAAAGCGCGAATACAACGTCCGTAAAACTATTTACAAATATGAGGTCATTAAGACCTCATTCGGTTTTTAATGTGACCTTGACGAGATATTAACATGTATTACTTTTAAATTATTAAAATTACAATTATATTGACATGCTTTCTTAATTATATTTAAAGACTAGCTGAGGTTGTTTTACAATAAAATATTAACAAATCAATCAGAATTAAAAAAGGTATGGTACCATTGGTCAATGCTCATTATATTGAATAACTTTTGTTACCGGGCAATTCAATGTGTATATAGTTTGGCTGATCTCGTACAGGTCCACTTAAGATAGGTACTCCGGAAATATATTTTTCTATACTTTTAAACCTGCCCTACACTGAGCACATCAAAAATAGAATCGTTCGAGTCGGTCGAGTCGTTCACGAGTTTTCATCATTTTGGTATATAAGATAACTAAATTTCCCTTCGAACGCCACGACGCTTCGACAGTGTGATTATTTACGAATGCCAAGTGGGAAGTGTTTAAAATGCATCCCAAATTATTTTTCTGATTTCCAGATATGCTAATTTGAAGGCAGCAAAGGACGGCTTGAATATAAAACTGTTTTACTCGACGCCCGACTGTTACTTGAAGGCTGTCAAAGATGCCAAGTAAGTGCAACACACACACACACACATTTCCTTCTTTAGCACTTTCCCCTCAATGCACTTATAAGTGCTCAAGTTTCGCCAGGATTTGCACACTTATCATTCCTCGACATCATTTAAATCTAGATTAGTGGTTGTTGATTTGATAGTTTTATGTTTCGGGGAATGACTGTCCTAAATGGTATCTGCTAGGACTGCCTATGAATTCGCCAGGCCATAGTCCAACACGCTGGACAAGTGCGGATTGGTACACCTCACACACCTTTGAGGACTTTATGAGAACTCTCGGGAGTGCAGATTTCCTAACGATGTTTTTGTTCACCGTAGCAAATGAGAAGCAACTTCTGATACGCACATATTTTTTTGAAAATTAGAGGTGCGCGCAGCAGGATTTTAACCCGGGACCCTCCGATCAAGAGACCAATGTTCAAACCATTTTGCTAACTACCTTGTGTTTGACATTTGTAAGTCATTGTGTAAGTCAAAATAGTGTTTTTATAAAATTGCAGACCTAACCTGCCTATTAAACAAGACGACTTCTTCCCCTACGCGAGCGACCCCACAGCGTATTGGACCGGCTACTTCACCTCGCGACCTACCACTAAATACTTCGAGCGGGAAGGCAACGCTTTCCTTCAGGTAAGGTCGTATTTGTTCCTAGAGCGTGCAGTTTCCTGGCTAAATATTAGTATTTATATTATAAAATCTTTAATAAATAATAATCTATTTTTTTTTCCTGTGGCACATTTCAATATGTCTTACAGTTAGGCCACGGTAAAGGTACTGCAGATCTTCAAGTTTTAGTACGACTGTATTCCCTTTGTACGATAGCAATATTTTATCACAATCGATTGAACTATGGAACAAAAAATATATATGTTTTTATATTATGCTTTGTAGATGGTGAAACAACTACAAGTGTTGGGAGGGCTTGAAGAACACAATCGGTTTGTTATTGATGAACTGAAGAGTGCGATGGGTGAGTCTATTATACCACACCACGAGAAGAAAATGTAAATAATATACACACGCACGCATGCACGTACGCTCACACGCACGTTCGCACTCATATGGTCACACACACATACGCACGCACGTAATACAAGCACTTAAGTATGCACGCAGTCACGTACGCATGTACGTACGCTCGCACGCACGCATGTACGTACGCTCACACGCACGCATGTACGTACGCTCACACGCACGCATGTACGTACGCTCACACGCACGTTCGCACTCATATAGTCACACACACACACAATACAGTCATCCCTAACTTCCTCTGTCTCCTCCAGGGGTGATGCAGCATCACGACGCTATCACAGGGACCGAGAAGCAGCACGTCACACACGACTACGAGAGGCTCCTCAACTCCGCGATAGAAGACGCCGCCCTCGTAGCCAGACAGGCCTTCAAGTGAGTGTTTTCCACTACCGATATATACCGGTATTGTTTATCCTGTATGTGATTCGATGATGCGCTACTAGATTGCGTTGTATCTTTTGACTCATAGTGTTGACTTTCGTGTTTGCGCTGTGTTTTAACTTACTGATATACACCACTAGGAGTGTAGTAGTATACACTAAAACATAGTTCTTACTAAACTTCGGAACCCAATTTTTTTTACTTTTGTTAAGTGAGCTTTTGATTCCTGGTTCCTGATTCCCGAAATAAATTATTTGATTATGATTTTTGACAAATTGTTGATTGTAGTTTTTAGTCATTTTAATTTTAGACATATTTTGCCTTTAACATATATTTTTAAGGTATATTTTCTGTTTGGCAGTAAAATAATACAGAGGGATGCGAACAAGCCGCCAATATTTAGCTTCGACAGATGTCGCTTCAACGAGTCCAGCTGCCACACATCCGAAACAAGCAACATATTTGTGGTAAGAATATTTGTTACAATTGTCCTCGCTTGGGTCATCGAGTGCCCATAATTCATTAATTTATTACTCTCACGATGAATTTTTTTGACCTCGCTTCTACTGCAGTACATGAATACTACAATGTAGAACGAAACATTTTAAAACTGTAACGGTTTCTCAGAATTATTGGTAACACATGTGTTATATATCCCGGGATATTTACTCAGTTGCATGGGGGTATTGTCGTGATCGAAGGGTACAGTATAAAAATAGTACATTAAGATACAATTGTGCTGTTGGGATATACGAGGCAGCAATATCAGCGGGAGTCGCAGGCGAGCGCAATAAGAAAGTCGAGTATGTAATGATAAAGGCATACACGTGTCATACGACGGGTTTTAAAGCACACTTGCGAGGAAATATAATGAAGTACCTGTCCCCAATTCATGTGGTCATTTGTGTGAGCAAATAAGTTAAGAAATATTTATAGAAAATGGCTGCGTTGGTTCACAGTTGGCAGACAAAATTTGTAAACAATCTCCAAAAAACCAATATCGAAAGTAAATAATATGAATATTAAACAAAATCTGTATTAAGTGGTTAAATGAAGAATGCTTTGTGGACACAAAACAAATTTAACTTCATTGGGTTACATAATAGCAGGGGCTGTAATGTAAAGTAGAAACCACGCGTGCTTAGTCGATGAGATTACGGGCCAAGAAACGATGGCATTAAACCCACTTTCGGAGCAAGTGTGTTGAAAATGCATATTCTCCAGTACTACGAAAGTATAAAATCAAATGTGTTTTACATTTCTTACGCAGGTAACAATATACAATCCTGTGGCGTGGAATCTCCTTGAAGCTATAAGAATACCGGTGGTCGAGGGAAATTATGCCGTCTATGCACCCAATGGTTAGTTTAACTATTAATTCTGATTGTTGAAGACATTTTAAAGATGCTTAGAGGTAGCTATAAAGCACTCTTTGTGCCTTCTAATGATAATATAATTGCCATTACCACACAACACTTGAAAACTATCTCTTAATTTAAAAACCAAAAAAATATTTTTTCAGGAGACCAGATAGATTCACAGGTAGTAGATATACCCGAATCTGTTCTCAAAATACCGACAAGAAAATCAATTGCGACCCATGAGATCGTGTTCATAGCTAAACTTCACGGTTTAGGTGTTAAATCGTTCTATATTAAAAAGGTTAACAAAACCAAGAGGGATGTGGCACGCCTTGATCCAGATAAAAAACGACAAAACGATTTTTACCTCAACGTTAACGATTATTGGAAGGATATTAAAGATAAACCATATGTAGATATTAAAAATATTGAAGATGAAGAATTAAGACACATGAAAATGGCTGATATTGAAAAAATACCAGTACGTATTAACAAAGGCGCTAGAAATCTATTCGAAAAAGTAACGTTTAGTGCTGATAAAGATTTTGATATGCTTAAAGATGATAAAGATGAATTAGATGAAAATGCTAAAGAATTTGAAATGTTAGTCAGAGATACAGAGAAAGAACTAAAAGGAGAGAATAGAGTTAACGTGGAGAGGAATCTACATTTTCCAGCACTGAACGATGAAGAAATGAGAATGTTGTCTGATGAACCGAGAATTGTCGAAAGAAATGATGAAGTATATTTGGAGAATGAGGTGAGATATTATTACTTATCTATCTATTTTTACATGAGCTTATTTTGATCTCTTTCATTATCAAATGCTTATTGAAGGAAAATAACGTAAGGAAACCTGCTAATTGTGTTCTCTTAGCATCCATTCTCCAGAATGGCGCACTATTATTGGTTATGGTTTTCATTATATGATTAGAAGGCAACATCAAACATTTCACAGTTGACTCCCAGAGAAGAGTAACTTGTCATGGTCTGTGATTCTGCAGGCGGCTAACGACCCCGCATAATCATTTTGCACTTATCTCGTGGAGCGTATTCATCTGTGTCAATCTTGAAATTCAGGGAAAATGTTAACACTAATTAAATTATTAAAGTATAATAAGATTTGTAATTTTTGTCTATCAACCGCTCTGGAAGCGTCTATTGTGCCAATTACCCTCTTATCCTAAGGGATAGCGGTGCATGCACGGCCTTATAATCACAGATCGTGGGAAACCGCCCTTGTCATATAATATTGTATTGAGAGTAATAAATCAGTCTTAACTTGATGTAGTATGCAGTACTCCATGTAGTTTAATTGCGTCCGTAACAAAATACATAGGTTACATTAATTACACATTAACTTGTATCAAAAGATCTGAAGTCATGCCTTCGTCCTTTGTGCAACAGGGTATAGTTTGAACAGGAGAGGTAGAAAGGTGTAGAAGTTAGGATATAAGTCAGAGTATACTAAAAAAATACATTTTTTGTTTTTTTTCTTCACAGCAAATGAAACTCCGTTTCGACAAATCTACTGGCGAACTCACTCACGTAATATTACCGGACAGAACTATCAACACCAAAATTAAAATGTACTATTGGACTGGATGCGTTGGCGATAACTCGAACGCTACTGAAAGGTCTTCCGGGGCGTATATCTTCCGTCCAAAAACGACATCACCTGTAGAAATACCTCATACAAATACAAAAAGTATAAAAGGAAAAGTTGTAAATGAATTTAGAACTGACTTTGAAAATGCTGCTATTAGTGTTAGAGTTTACGAAGGCCTACCATTTTTCGAAGTTGATTTCATAGTAGGGCCTATTCCAATTGATGATAATGTTGGGAAGGAATACATAATACGATATGAGACAAACGTTGTAAATAATGGAATTTTCTATACTGATTCGAATGGCAGGCAAATGTTAAAGCGAAAGCTTAATGAGAGACCGCAGTGGAATCTGACTCTCGAAGAACCAATAGCCGGGAATTATTATCCAGTTACTAACAGGATATTTATTAAAGATGATGATAATAAAGTATCCGTTTTGACGGATAGATCACAAGGCGGCACTTCATTAGTTGAAGGAAATATTGAGCTGATGTTACATAGAAGACTTCTGCATGACGATGCATTTGGAGTCGGTGAAGCTTTGAACGAAACAGCGAATGGGAAAGGTTTAGTAATGCGAGGCAGGCATAGAGTGATGATTAGTGTTCCAAATGATAATAATGCACTTGAACCCCAACAGGTGTTACAGTTACACCTTCAGCCGCAGATATTTGTTTCTAAGACCACTATGAATTATGAAGACTGGTTGAAGCTAGCGAACGGCTTCAGGGGAATGAAAGCAGCTTTACCCTCAGGAGTCCACATGCTCACTTTAGAACCGTGGTCGGATAAGCTGTTACTTCGAATAGAGAATTATATGGACAAATCACCAAATTCGACGGTGGAAGTTGATCTAACGAACATATTTAGTGGCATAAACGTGAAATCGTTTAAAGAAACTACACTAGCAGCTAATCAATGGTTGGAAGATTATGACAAATGGACTTGGAATACTCAGAATGAGTTTACAGAGAGATTTAATGACGCTTACGATAATTTTGATGTTGTCAATAAAGCTAAAGATGATTTAGAGGTTTCAGAGGATGATGGCTTGAAGATTAAACTTAAAGCGAAACAGATAAGAACTTTTGTAATAGACTATGATATGATAGCGTAATTTTGTATTCGTCTTGACTTATTGCCAAATATATTGTAATAAGATGTAATGAAATAATAAATGGTTATAAATATATAAGGGTATCTTATTTGATGTTAAAAAAAAGTTGCGGTCTTATCTTTATGTGGAGAAGGTGCGTTGATTTCGTATTAAGCAGTATGAGGCAAGTAAAAGAGAAGCTTAAAGTATTTTTTATTAAAAGTGCTTAAACATAAATAACAAAGTTCTAACTAATCTAGTCTAAGTCCAAACTTACAATTTGATCATTTTAACAAAACTAAATAAAAACATAACATTTATTTGTACCCTAATATAAAATTGAGCTCATACATATTTATTATATGATTTATGTGCATAGGTAGTTTGCTTTGTGGTTCCGGCCGTCCTAGCTTCGCCTGTGTTTTAAAATAATGTAACTCTATGCCACACAATTATTTTCTGAATAGTTATTTACTTAAGATATGTATACCATACAACAAAAGTTCTGATTTGTTGTGGGACTAATGTAATGCCATTTTCGAAGACTACATCTTCAAAGGGTTTTAATCCTTCGTCTTTACTGTACTCTACTTTAACATTGCCATAGTAATCATTAAAATTTCTAAAAAACGGATTGGTCGTATTCCATTGTAGCGGCGTCCAATTTTCCAACCAAATGTTCGCTGCTAGAGTCGTTTCTCTTACACTGTTAACTTTTATATTCAGAAACAGATCTTTCAGAAATACTTTTTTGATGCCATGTTTAACTACATCTACTTTTTCTAAATAGTTTTCAATTCTGATAAGAATCGTATCATCATTCCATTTTTCTAGTGTTAGAATATGAACGCCTATTGGCAGCTTGTTTTTGATAGCAAATACTTCATTGTCTAATTCTAACCATTCATCTTTCTCATCTACATTTAGGCTCGCAAAAATTTGAGGCATTAATTCGACTTCCTTAGCAAATTTCTTTTCAAACACTTTGTTAGGTTTGAACTCTGCTTTTGTCAGGTACAAATAATGCTTTCCTCTAACAATAATTCCTTTTTCGTCAAGAGTTTCGTTTAGATACGCTTGAATACCCCCATCGTCGGTTATAATTCGACGGTGTACTATGAGATCGACCATACCGTCGTATAAAGAAGTACCTCCTTGCGATCTGTCATTGAAAACTGAAAATCGTATGTTTTTGCTTAAATCTTCAATATAAATTCTTGATGTTACGGGGTAAATGTTACCTGTAATGATAATTTAATCACAATGGTTGTTAATATTTTTGTTATCTCCGTTTATTATTAATAGTCTGCCTGTCTGTCCATCTGACTAAAAAGAGGTGATAAATTCAAACAGATACAACTTTTCTTGTAGTTTTTACTAATAGAATTCACGACATTCAAGTGTAACATAGTAAGTAGTGTGAACATGGAAATGTAGTTATTTCTGGACGTAACTATAGTATTTACCAAAGTGTATAAAAATTGAATTATGTTTCTAGAAATAGATGCAGGAAACAATAGTATTCAGTATTGAACGGTATTCAGTATTCCCGTTACAGTTTTATACAAATCTTAAGACCAATTAAAATTTTATGAAGAAGTTGCGTAAGTGAAATAAAATGCATGAAGTAAAATACATTTAAAACAATTACCAGCTATAGGATCCAAATTATAAGGCTCGTACGTTGCTCGCATATGCCTTATTCGTTTAATAGTTTGCCGTCCATTCGCATCAGTATAAAATCTTCCATCATTAACTAAATCTGTTGTGTATCTTATAAAAACATCTTTTCCAAAATCCTCACTGATGGGTATCGGTCCTGCTACCCAATCAATTTCGATAACAGGACTATCTTCATATAATTTAACGACAAACGAAGCGAAATCTGAATATCTACAATGAATTTCATTAACTATATCACTTTTGAATACTTTTGTGTCAACGTAATCAATAATTGGTTCCGGAGTCATGTCCATTGGTCTAAAAATGTATGCTCCTGGCGCCCTTTTCTCAGTTTTCATAGAAACTGGATCGTCAGATACGTAGAAATAGAACTGTATATCTAAAGGCGTACTAATGCCGTTGGACAGTGTAACATTTGCAACTTTATGGGTTGAAGGGTCTAGGGAAATCTTTATGTACTGAAAGAAATAAATTTTGTTACTGAGGTTTTTCGTCGTGAAAGAGGTGTAACTGGATATTCTTTAATAAGTATATTTTCTTGTCCTGTGGTGCTATAATCTGCATTTTAAACCTTTTCTACGTTATTGTGGTTGTTAGGAAAAATCCTAAGGTTTATTTATAAGGTTTATTTAGAAGAAAATCCTTAGGTCCTATTTAGAAGGTGTTATATTTAGAAATCTACTTAGAAGTTATTTTATTTAGAAGTTACTTTAGAAAATACGCTTTGAAAATAAATAAAAAATATTGATTTTTTTTTATTTTCTTCCTATTGACATGTCGCTGTAGGAAATTAACATTATTTCTAACTAGCTGACCCGGCAAACGTCGGTCTACCCCATAAATTTTTATTTTACCTGTGATCCCGTGGAAATAAAACCGTTGTCCGGGATAAAACGTATTCGTTCGTCGAAATCCACCCAGTAGTTTTGGTATATAGGGGAAGAACAGACGGACAGGCAGACAAA
>DWKC01000717.1:0-11742 GCA_018249195.1 Racta chiria
AGTTCTTACCAGGGGAGTACACTATCTATGCAATATCTAATTATTGTATAAAGTACTTTTGATTAAATTTTTTACTGAATTTCTAATCCTGAATATAAAGAAGTTATCCCATCCTAAACGTAACATGTATAAAAATGCAGATGAAGAAGTCGAACAGAAACTAATTTAGTAGACCAAGTGACTAAATTACATAAAATTAAGAAGTACGCGACTTAATTACGTAAAACAAAATATATCTGATACTAGCGCTCTGTGCTTTTATTTGTTTGGTAGTTAGTATCTACGAAGGACTATTCAAACTACTTAGTACATTAAGATGCGATTTGCGTTGCCAAATATATTAGTATATATTCAATTTCACGGTTTTACGGCAGAAGATCTGTGTTGCGAGACTTGTGCATTTTTTACATGTTATGTTTTGGATGGGATCTCATCTCTTTTGGCAGGTAGTCCTTTTTTTCTTCTCGGATACCTACTATATCTTGTGCAGCTCATCATTTATTACTTTTTAGGTACAGAAAAGTAATCTAAATAAAGCGTCCTGAATTTACTACAGAACCATAAAAACTATAGACTAAAAATACGGATTATTTCAGTCAATGTCAGAGTATTTCAGTATAGTAACTGTATTCAAAATTTGAACCTTCTGGGACTGCTAGAAGTACCTTAGTATTTTGATGATGGGTGAGTGGCAAAATTAATGAACTCGCAATAACTCCTAAACCACTTTTACAATTTTACTGTTATTTTGATGTTATCCAGTTAAAATAATATTCTCTTGCACAGAAAATTTAGATTTCTAACTTCTCGACTACGAATTTACAGCGGATCGAAAATGGGCCGAATAGCTTCAAGAAAATGGTGTTACGGTTTCGATCCTTCGCTTGACTTGACGGAGACACTTTCATGCCCCCAGACAAAGAAATTTCAATTTTAAACATAATATTGGCAGCTTCAACTCAACAAATCACTGCTAGTTTAGAAGATTTTGTCGAAATATTAACTGAAAGCGTATTTTTTTATTGAAATTAATCTCGTGATGAAAATTAATATTTTTGCGTTTTAATAATTTTGTCATAATGTAATGTAATAATAATATTTATGTCTCTACAGAGCATCAACTATAATGAGGATAAGTTAAAATATAATAATAACACAGAACTTAGCGAAAATAGAAGATTATTTTTTTATTCTGATTCTGTATATTTTTATAGAAAATGATTAGGCGTCGAAAAAATAGAACATATTGCTTAATATTATGTTACGCTAAAAATACCCAAAATAAATATTCATCTACAAGTATATGGTTTGTTATATTAAAGTAAAATCGTTGCTACAAAGAAGTGCGCACTAAAAAGAAACTCCAATTTTTTTATTGTCTTTATTGATCGCAATCGTTATACAGTGTAAGGATTCGAGCGTTAATTGTGTTGTATAATACTCTAATGATACTTAAAATAATGACATGTAATAGTAGAATACTAATGATAATTATCACAATAATGTTGACCACAACACATATAGGGTAAATACAACATAAAATAATCATTTGGTGATAAGCGAGATATTTACAATGATGGGTGGCGTTGACAGCTTCTTCTAAATTCTTCATCTTAAGTATATTATCAGTAGTAGTACATTTTATATGTGGGCACGCTAAACACATAGTCCAAGGAGGGACCTCGCGACTGGAAGAAATGGTTCTCGTAACTATAGACACGCCCCCTGTACCTGTATAAACAATTTATTCTCATTACGTCATCACAGGATGAGGATAATGAACAACGAACTAATTAAGGTAATGATTTTTAAAATGATGGCGGTGGTGGTCAAGTCAATGATGATGAATCTAATGAAAACACAATGTTAAGATAACGGTAGGGTTGGTAAAGTCACACACGGGTATTATGTATTAGTTGATATTGATACCATTACAGTCACTGATGGCGATGTTATGGAAAATAAGGTGTGAGATTTAATTTAATTGATTGATGAAATACGTCATGTCGGGAATTATAATTTTCTTCTTCACAAATTTCCATGTGTAAGTTCTTTCGATTCGCAACATTTGTTTTACCAATTTGTAACCAATACGGAAAAAGCCACTGCATCAGCTAGTGTTGTATGTTACGCCACAGTGCATCGACCTCGGCTAATTTTACCCAGTATCGGTGTCCAGCGCATTGGCATCGCGGCGTCGCATCGGCGCATAAAACGCATTCTTCCCGCTTTATCACCGCTTCGGTCATTTTAGAATATCATAAATCCTTTATGAAGAACTATTTTATTTCTATTCATAGTCGATTTATTTAAAGTGAAATATTAATAACAATTTTAATTTTAAATCTTCGATGAAATATAATCTCGTGTAAAGTTCTTCATACACTACGTGGTAAACTAGGTTACTTATTTACCTCCGTTGGTGTACAAGCAGAGTGGACGAAAATACACGAGTACCTACCACATCTTATTGTGGAAGATCTAAAAATATTAAGTAGAACGGCCAAACTACAATGTGTTTTACGTAATCTCGGAGGATTAGATCGCTGATTTATGAATGCGAGCGTTTTATGAATTTCGGAGTCATGACGATGACATGAATAATATTTTCATATGTCAGTTACTCAATAGATAGTTTATCAAAAGCTCAAATAACGACTAGTTTCACAAGACGTATATCAATCGGGTTAAATATACATTATGAACTACATCAATGGGAGCACGGTTGTGCAAAACTCATGCCAATAATTGCTTTCTTACGCCAGAGCCGTATCTCCAGTACTTTGATAAACAGCACTTTAATATAGAACATTCAGATTTACGGTGCAACGGAGATATGACTCTGTAGGCGAAGGCGAGCGGGCTAAGTATGAATACTACTCACTTTGATCCAAGGGCGGCTTTAGTATCGAGAATTTCGACAATATCGCCGGCTTTGAGGGAGACCTCATCGTCTGCTGTGGCGGTATAGTCTCCCGTCGCCACTACCACATCTTCTACCTGAAACAATGAAAATATCCATTACTGTGCTGTAATAAAGAAACTAGTAAACAAATCCTTAAGGAGACACGTGAGCAAGTACTTTGTATTTAAAAGGTATGTTTTTTATAATGACGGATATGTAAAGCAGTATTAAAATGTTTTTTTCACTATTCATTTTATTACCTTCGGTGGACTTCTGCTACAGCTAGATCTAGATCTAGTTGATGATCGTGATGGGTAGCGTTTGTAACTTGGTGTGTTATCCAAACTGCTCATTCTACTTCTTGTATTCTCTCTATCCAAGTACACACCACTGTATCTACGATTCCATCCACCTAATCTTGTGATTCGTTGCGCATTGCTTATATTGCAGTATCCTGTAAATGTCTGTAGGTCCTCATCATTGTCATCGACCACAGGACAACTGTACATACTGAAGCGATGCGCAGTTGGCTGACTTAGATTCAATGCAGAGAAAACGTGTAATGGCTCAAAATGTCTTATTCCACTCTCGTCTAGCACTGTGTAAGCTACTTGACCAGTCAGGACTGCACGGCTTGCTTCCCGAGGAACTACAGCTTGTAGTCCTTTTTTCATTATCAACAATGCACCAGGATGCTTTTTACGTTGAAACAAGAAATCTTCCATCGCTAGACTGTTCTCAGGTTGAAGTAAACTTAATGGAACATCTGCTGAAGTCAATAAAGGTAGATCTTCTGGAACTATCATAAGAGCAGCGCTCTCTCGTACCAAGTCTCTAAGCTTAGGGTCCGTACGAGCAAGTTCTGGGTCAGTTTCTAATTTACGCAGTGCAGAATGTAAGCTTGGTGTTTGTTCAGCCAGTTTTCTCATGACTGTCAATCTTTTTAAAATATTTAAAGTTCCTATATCGGAAGATGCTTTAAGCATATTATCTTCGTCATTAATAGCAAGTAATAGTTTAGAAGCGACATCGCTCATTCCGAGTACTCTTGCAAGACCAACGGATTGTATAAGTAAATCTTTAATAACTGTTTTATCGGACCTTTGGAATAAAGATTCAACAGATTTCGTGCTTGTTTCTTGAACTGCTAATACTATGGCTTTTTGTAGCGTTTCAGCTGCTTCATTATCTGTTTTGATAAATGAGATAGAATCTGATATGTGACTCAATACGTGATGCAACAGAGTAGTATCGTTTTTAGAAATGTTTTTAAAAGCTGGTCCCAGAACTTCATTTTCACTACTCAAAAAGTCACTGAATTTTTCAATAATATCTTCTTCTGTTAGTAATTGTTTATTTAAAGAGGTATTTAAAGCGATTTTGATTAATTCTACCTTAGGTTGAGTAGTGTGTTCCAAAATTTCTTCACAAAGATTTTCTTTCTTTTCTTCAGTTTGTAGAATTTTGTACATAGCAGAAACAAAATCCTCATCAATTGTCTTGCCTAATATACTGTCAATGGATTTTAGTATAAGTTGGTATTTTTCCTTGCCATTATTATTATTAATTTCTTCAAATTGTTCAGCAGTGACTAAAGCAGCTAAAACTGCTGCAGCAATAGAATTTTTCACATGTTCTTGATGAGCTGATTGTCCATTGCCACCAACGTAGCCCAAATGGTCTTGTACTTCCATTCTCTTTTTGTTCCTTCCGTTTTTCGTTTCGGAGCTATTTTCTTCACTGCTGTGATCTTCGTGTATTTCAGTTTTTAAATGGACACTCATTTCAATTATGGATTTAATAACATCCATTAATTGATTCGCAACGTCATCTTGAAGCCCAAAATCTGAAACGAAAGCTTTTAAAGCTTCTGCATTCCTTGTTTCATTTAAAATTATTTTGATTGCTGGTAAATCTGCAGGAACTTGTCTACCTATTGACATTCCAGCTGCTGCTAATTGTTTCAACATACTAGTGTCAATTGTTAATTCACCTTTTGTTGAACTTGTATCATTGGGATTAGTTTTAACTTTTAATAATTTTAACTCTTCGGGTGTAACTACAAAACTTTGCACGGAAAACTCCAATCCTTCTTCACCTTCCACAAGATCAGGAGCAACAAACTTAAGTCCTTCAGGAGTTTGGACAATTTGTCCAGGTACAAAAGTAACGCCATTGTCTTCTGTTTCTATTACTCGTCCAGGAACAAATCTTGGTCCTTCTTCTGTATCTACTACTTGACCAGGAACAAACCTTGAACCTTCGTCTTCAGTAGATATTACTTGACCAGGAATAAATGTGGGGCCAGCCTTCGTTTCAATAATTTGTCCGGGCACAAAACGTGGTCCATCTATTGTATGTATCGTTTGACCAGGGACAAACTTTGGCCCACTTTTCGTATTAACCACTTGTCCAGGAACAAATTTAGGGCCATCTTTAGTATCTACTACTTGGCCAGGAACAAATTGTTCTCCGTTCTCGGTAAACACTACTTGTCCAGGTACAAAAATTCCCTCAACCATCATTCCAGGGACAAATCGTGATTCATTTAATTCATTTTTTACAAGTCTTCCTGGTACCACCTTCCCATCTATTGTCGGTACTTTTGAGCCAGGATAAAATTCAATTCCCTTAGGAGTCTGCACCATATGGCCAAATACATATAAAGATTCTTCAGAGAGTGAACAGGTTTTGATATCTATTGGCAACCCCATAGGCACACTTTCTGTGAATATAATATCTTCCATTGATTTTGCAACAGAAAATTCGATATTTCCATCGGCATGAACAATAGTTTTTCCTGGCAAAAACTTTTCCCCACTTTGTGTACGCACTATCTGTCCTTCAATAAATTTTGGTCCATCAATCGTATCAACCGTTGTGCCTGGCACAAATTCTAGTCCACTTTTGCTTTCTTTAGTTAAACCAGGCACGAAACAAGATTCTCCGTTTATGGCAACTGTTTGCCCGGGTATAAATTTAAGACCATTTGGTGTAGATAGCGTAGCCCCAGGCACAAAATGCAATTCATCATCTTGATGAACTACTTGTCCCGGTACGAATTGCCACTCGTTGTCTATTTTGGCATTTTGTCCGGGTGTAAATGTTACATTGCCATTATCAGACAAAGTTTGACCAGGTATAAACTGTACACCATCTGGGGTTATAATACTTTGTCCAGGAACAAATACCTCTTCTGGTCCATTAGAAACAATTTTTCCAGGAACAAATTTAAGACCTTCTTCAGACAACACTGTTTGTCCTTCAATAAAACGGTATTCATCTTTATTTCTTATTGTCTGACCACAAACAAACTCTTCACCATTGGATGTTTTCAAAACTTGACCCGCAAGGAAGAAAGGTTCATTAGTGTTTTCGTTAGTAACAATATGGCCTGGTATTAACCCAGGTCCGTTGGGCGTATTGACAGTAAGCCCAGGTACAAAAATTGGCCCTGCTGGAGTTTCCACTGTTTGACCCGGAACAAAAACAGGACCTTGAGGCGTATTTATATGTTGGCCAGGAATAAACTTTTTCGCTTTATTAATATCTAAAGTCAAGCCAGATATTTTTGCCAATTTTTCTCTTTTTCCTTTTTTAATATTTTTTACAACTTCGGGCAAATTATCCACTGTAGGCAATGCATCAATTTTGTTTGCTTCTAACAATTTTTCTGCGATGTTTTCGGTTTCGATTAAGCGATCTACTGAAATTTCCTTAACAGCATTTAGGATTTCGGTTGAAGGTTGAGATTTTATCGGTTTTAATGGATTAACACATGGCACATTTTCTAAAGCAAAAGAGACATCGCTTATGTTACGATCCACTTTATAGATTTCTGCATCACAATGATATGGTGTTACTTTAATAGGTTTCGGTAATTTTGTCACTTTAGGAACGTGATGGTCATCCGTCACTTCTTTTTCGAATGTTTCCCAATCCCAAGATTCAACGAGAGGATGCATTTTATCGCGCCATTCACCACTGCACATAACGATACTAGATTTAGACCGCATATGATTCACATCAAAACTATTGTACGAAAAGCTTTTTGTGTCTTTCCTCTCATGTTTAAATTCACTTAATTTAGCTTTCTTAGATACACGATCCTGGCGTAACTTTTCAACTTCTAATTCTTGAACTTCGGCAAGCTTTTCCTTACTTTCAAATAACTTTTTCATTGAAGACAGTCCGGCAGCTCGTTTTCTCTTCTTCTTTTTCTCTTCCAATTCTTCTAATTCTCTTAGTTTTAGCACTTCAGCACTAGGTCCCTCCCCTTCAAACATTTCAAATTCATCAGTAAAATCTTTAACGTCCATTGAAACATGTCGGCCCTGTTTCATTTTAATTAACACCGTATCAGAGTCCTTAGCCAGCATAACATCCCTCACGTCACCGTCTCTTACTGCAGCTTCCATTCGAGCCGAGAACACTAAACCACATTTCCTTTCTTGAACAGTGTACACATAGCGTTTGTCGTCGGCCACTTGTTTAGATAAAAGCATTTCCATTAACGCTTTCTGAGCTTCTGATGACCCATCCAGTACGGGGAAAATATATCTGTAGTCCGGCAGCAACTCATGTTTTCTGTTTCCATAATTGATTTCCGGCGAATAATGGTGCGGGCCTAGTTCGCCCGATACGTTCGTTATTTTACATTTGGTTTTACCGGAGCCGGCCGTTAGTAAAACTGGAATGTAATGATGCGACGGCAATCCGTAAGATTTGCCGGTAATCCTGCAACAGCGCTTAGCATCTGCCGGCGAGATGGGAGCGAGGAGTGGAAAGTAGTTGGGTTTCGGCAGCCCCCGGCTGCGGCCCGTTATTCTGCAGAACGACATGGCGGATCGTATCACGCCAGCATAATATTTGTTTACAAGCCGAAGTACTCGATTCGAGTAAAATCACAACAAAATGTTTCAGAGTTCGATACGTATCGCGGCGCGTGTTGCGTGTGGTAGGAGCGGTGGTTGCAGAGTGACTGCGGCAGCAGCGTCTCCGAGTGCGACTTTAGCGTCGATTCGCACCTTCGCGAAGGCAGACGGTGTGCCGTATATTTGTTCCGGTTAAGCGCTATTTATAAACATAAAGAGAGACGTATTTATTTACGCGAATTATATGTATGACACAGTTTCACGGTAAAAACACTGAAAGATAGGAACAGAAAATGTTTTGATTTTTAATGCTAGTTTTTCCCTATCTATTTCACCCAATAATTATGTTTCACCGAATTATTAGTATCTGTAATTATTAGTATATTATAAGTATCCGTTTGCCTGCTTATAAAATAAAAAAAAACAATCTAAAAACGTACCTATCTGTATATAAATTATATTCTTAAACCATCTTTTTATTGAAATGATGAAACGTATTTTTAATCGAAATGCGACTGTACCTGCAACATCCAATCATCAGCATATAGCATCAGTCCATTAATAGTTAACTACAGAGCAGAGATCTTCTGCAAGACCTTACAACTAAGATAGTTTTGGTGTGTACGAATCACAATGGCTTCAAAATACTTTTTTTTCAAAAAAAATAAAAAATAAACAAAAGGTTTATTTCGTCATCGTATGATTTATTACAAGTTGGTTAACAAACAATACATGTGCTAATGATGACGAAAAACAGTGACCTCTCAAAGCCCGTCTGGACGAGAGCAATAGTTTTCTATTGTTATCGAGATGCTTAGGAGTTAAAGGGGTATATGTTACTCAACATATATCATGGAACACAGAAGGACCACGACTGCTGTTTTCAGTGCAAACCGTATTGTAGTTCGGCTATGTCGTATTAGAATCATTAACAATAACACAAAAGTCATAAAACATCTAATTATAGAAAATTTGTGTGAGATCAGAATATGACAATTAAATATAACCCGGCGATAATAGCATACATTAGTATTATCAGTGTAGAAAAAATAAATAAACAGTTCCTCTAAAGAAAGGAAATAGTGGCTTCAACTCATTAATTGGCCACTTCTGAGTACGGGTGGGTCTCTCTGCTGCTGCTCAGTGCTGAGGAGGCTTAGAGCATACTCCAACAATCGGATTGGTGGAGTTGTTAGAGACCAACCCAAATGTCGAATGTTTTTATGCCGCCCGAAGGCCACTGACAGAGCTTAACGATTGATATCTAAAGTTACCAACCGGAACCGACGGCTTTATGTGCCCTCCGAAGCACGGAAGCGATCATATTTTTTTTGCAACTAGCGGTCAAAGGTGTAGGTAATAGTAATATTTATAACTATGATTAATGTAAATACGTAACGTGCATATAAATAATTTAAATAAATAAAATAAAACGAAATAAACACAGATTAAAAATAATAATTTCAAGTTTAAGCATCTGAGTTAAAATGCTCGAATTCACAGTTTCACTCACGATATGTTTGAAATATTTCATAACGTAGAACACCTCAACTAAATGCTTTGATTGTTATGCTGAATGGTCTTAAAATAAAAAATGAATAAATCTCAAATTTAAATCTAATATTTATTTATAGTAATGGCAATAATTACTTTGTTGTATCCAATAATACCATAATTCTTATAAGAACATTGCGCGTACCTATTATATCAAAATTGGCGGAGCGTTGTTAACCAGAACAAAATTACAAGATGGTCGTTGATCGACATCGAGCGAAACTATAAATATGTAATGAGGATGTGAGGGTAATGAATATGATATATCTTCGTACAACAAAGAGTCTCTTTGTTAAATGAATTGCCGACCATCCGGATGTAACTTTTCATCGGCTCGTTGATAAATTTTACAAAAATAAAAGGCAGATTGAACGTAATAAAAATAAAAATATTTAAAGGAAGTCTAAGAGTCGATAAATAAATAATAAATAAGTGAATATCTTTGGACAACTCACATACGGCTATCTGACCTCAAACTAAGCGTTAGTTTATACTATGGTGATCAGACAAGTGATAAACATACATGTATTTTACTGATAGAGATATTTTTTACACACAGACACAAAGAACAAACATTCCTTTTCATCACAGAAAAGTTTGTCCTGAGTGGGAATCGAATCCACTGACATAGTTAGAGACTGACATAATTTACTAACCACTAGACCAACAGGCCACTCAAAACAGGCAGTTGATTTGAATTTATAAAGGGTTTTCTTTTATTTTGATTCTTATTATGCTCGTGTAGTTTTATCGAATTTGACGGCCTTTTGCCCTATTGGTAGTGTCCCTGCCTGCGAAACAAGGGCTGTCGGGTTCGATTCCCGACCGTGACTGACATGTGACAGATGAATGGTTCTTGGGTAATGGGTGTTTTTTAAATTGTCTACGCCACCCACGATACAGGGAATCCTAATACGGAAGATAAATAAGTAAGATTTTATTATTACTTTATTTATAATATATTATAACGATTTTTTTATAGTATAAGCAGGCGAATGAGCAGATAGCTCGTCTGTAAGCGATTACCGCTGCCTATGCACATGACAACACCAGAAAAGAGTCACCAACACGTTGTTAGCCAAGTCAGAAGTAATGGATTCACTTGAACACACAAGAAAGGATTCGTCGTTGAAGCAGTCGGGGCCAATAATGACACCAACTCATCCCAAGCACATAACAGCAAACCACTTTAAGATGGATAACAGAATAAGAATGTGAAGAAGGAAATCTGATGAATAGGAAGAAAGGAAAATAGTACTGACTCTCTGACACTGTGACCGAAACATGACATAAAACACGTTAAAAGATAAAGTTTTCTTTCGTAAAACCTCGCATCCAGTCGTCTCGCTACAAACGCTAACCCATGGCGGTTATTTGTGACCCGGCCACAGACCTTCAAGTTTAAGCGAACGTGTAGTGGACGGGTTATTTCTGTACCGACAGTTCTTTTTGCGGAATTGTCCGTTTCAGAGACTACTTTTAGGTGTTGAAATAATTAACAGTGATGGTGACCTACTGTTGCGAAGGGTGACTGACGTTTCCGTCGACGGATCTCTTGCTTACGTACCTGTTATGTAACTACGTGACCGCTAGTGATAAAATTACATGAGAACTTCCGACATTCTTAAGTTTCTTGTTAGTTAACTAGAATATGTAACTAGAGTTAAACCATTTGGAAGTTTTTAAGCAATTTCTAGATGACCTTAACCTTAACCTTAACACATCTAAAGGTTTAAGTAAATAGGATGCGGGTCACTCATCATAATGATGCCTAGAACGTACGTACGTGGTTGAGCACTATGGTTCAGAGCTTATCTTATCGACTGCTATTCAAATGTTTTAATACCGCATGAATTTAATATTAAGATCCATCCATTATCTGTTGATGAAGAATACTTGAGGTTTTTGGACACATTACTCGAAATAAACGCCATAACCTGGTACAACTTATGGTTGCTGGAAACGTTGATGGAAAGCTACCAAGAGGCCAAAATTCCCAAATCAGATCGACCGATCCAGTGGACATGTGCCTGGGTAACAAACTGCACGCACTATATGCCGCCAAAGGAGGAAACAAATGGTGTTATGTTGCCAGAAAGATCATATTCCCCGACTGGGAGTCTGTAGCCTCAGTTATGAGGAAGATGTTGCGAGGAAAAGGATTGCTGTTCATGCAAGTCACGACACAAGTGCAGGGGTAAGGGTGTGTAAGGTCCTAACCACCTGTTTATATAAATATAGTAGATTAAAGCATCCATTGGCCTGCAGCTTGCAATCATAAGTGATCATCTAAGGTGACCTTTCCGACTCCCGCGCATCTCATTAACAATAGAAAGTTATTGTGTCTCGCATCATATGATGCCACGCGGAGTTTAATGCGTAATTTCGATATACGTTTACGTATACGTT
>DWKC01000718.1:0-11735 GCA_018249195.1 Racta chiria
CACAGGAATAATAAAACAATCAGTAAGTTCTAAAGCTAAAATTGTAGACGTGTGGGCAGAGGAAGTGGGCTCAGCTTCTACTAGGTCGAGATCAAATTCTCGGCTAGTGCTGTTTTTCAGCCCCTCCGTAATCTCTGGGATGTAGTGCGCAATATTAGAGCAATCCTGTTAACGACCAGTCGAAACAAGAAGGGAAAAAAATAAAAACATAATAAGAAACCAGGAGAAAAAAAAATTGTTCCACTCAGACGTTGTCAAAGGGAAATGCTAGTACCACATTATGGAAGATAGAAATGACTAGCTCTCTCTCATTTTTACAGCTGTCACTGTTTAATTTCAGGTGTCATTCATATATCGGATGCATATATAATTCTGACTTATATAAGTTCCAAATATACGCTGCTATCCCGTTCCTTTTGGGCATTTGACGTAGGACTACGACTTTTAGTAAATATGATCGCAGTGTATACTGCAGCATCGCGTATGCATTTCTATTTAGATCATTTGCAGTGCTTAAACCAGGTAGGTTAATCCACTGAAGCATTCATTAACTTGCCTGTTGGTGAACCTGACTGCTAAGCCGGAGGTCGTGGGTTCGATTCCCACCCAGGACAAACTTTTCTGTGATGAATGTATGTTCTGTGTGCTTGTATTTAAAAAATATCTATTTAGATATAAATGTGTATTTAAAAGTAGATGTGTTTATCAGTTGTCTGATCCATATTAAGCTAACGCTTAGTTTAACTTCAGATGGCTGTGTGTGTGTGGTCCAAATATATTAGTATTAATTTTATATTAACAATAAAAAAAAACATAATTTCAGATAACAGAGAATATGAATAATTCCGATGTACGAAAATCCAGCAGGAAAATTGATAGAATCATTGGGATCTATACTGTTATTTATTTGATCGAGCTTACAATTTCCGGCTGTACCCGTCTGATATTTCATACATATAACAATATAATGAGTAAGTAAAATGATTGGAATTAAATGTATTAATTCGACGTCGGATTTAAACCTTTTATAAACCAAATTTACTATCAACTTTTACATACATTGAATTTGAATAGTTTGACAATATCTCGGTTAAATATCAGGTATGATTAAATAAGACGCTAAAATGTATGTATGTTATAAACTTTAGAATCTGTCTAGTATTATTAGTAATTAGTATGTATGTACATTTTTGACGAAGTGTACTATAAAATGATGTAATACTTAAACAAATAAATACATTTTAATTTGAATTTGCCATCGCTTTACCAAAAAGGTACGTACGGTGAGTGGTGTTGGAAGATGAAGCGGCAAGAAAATTTAATATTTTGGATGATGGATTTGAAGTTTGTTTTCACAGTTACAGATATCATTTAATACTTACTTTTACCAAAGTCATGCCCAAGCATTTTTAGGGTTGTGTAGAATTTATTTTAGGATACCTCCTTTACTAGTAAAGTGGGAATCTATTATTATTTTTCCGTCGTGTGGGGTATCGTTTGATAGTTTTTTTTAAATGATGATGGGTCTTGCGAGACCGTTTCTTGATTTTTATCCATTACATATAATAAATATGTAATCTGTGATCGCTGTCTGTAAGTTTAGATAGATATATGGAGGAAACTTATAGGGGTTTGGAGTAAGGAATAGAACCAAAAACATCCATTTTTAGATTTTTTGTCTGTTTGTTTGTCTGTGCCTTTATTCGCGCTAATCTCACAAACGGCTAATCTGATTTAAATGTGCCTTTCACTAATTTATTGGGCTAATGTTGGATTGACACTTAGGGGTATTTTTATTAAAATTGGTGCACAAATAAAAAGATATAACAATTTAAAGCATTCTATTTATACAAATACCGCGCAAACGAAGTCGCAGGCTCAGCTAATGACAAATAAATTTAAACCTAATTGTACCTATTTTATGCTGAAACATGTTAGAATTTAAGCTTTTGTTCAAAGGTCCCATCAAAAACATCTTAAAAAAGTCTATCTATACAAAGTCCAGGCGAATGGAGGCGCAGGTACAATAATAAAATTGGTGGCTTAAATGACTTTTAATCGTAAATTAAACTTATAAGGTTATCTATTTTTTAATATAACTATATAATAATAACTTATTGTTTTAGGTTTGACGTATGTTATCGACGCGATTATACATGTTATTGAAACCGCGCGTTTCGCTTCGCTTATAATTTTGTTCTCATTAATGACGCTTCAAATTCTGTATACGCTACAAAACATGAACGCGCAGTTCAGTCGAATGATTGAGAACGTCAATGACGACGATTTAGAAGGTAGGTTCTATATTTTGTGCCTTATTTTATGTAACCTATGTAACCTTTATTGACCATATTTTTATTACTATAAAATTATTGCATTCTCCAACAGCTAACCATTAGACGAAATTGTTAAAAAAATTGCCTTACACTAATGATTTTTCTGCAGGTATATATGAATACAAATAAATAAAATTGGAGTGTCTATTTGTAATATGATAATAACCGATGATATATACCATGACTGGCCTGTTGGTCTAGTGGTTAGTGTACCTGACTGCTAAGCCGCATCTATAAATCTAATCTAATTATATAATAATAATGATTATTATATAATCTAATTATTATTATAATCTAATTATATAATAATAATTATTATTATAATCTATCAATATTATCTATAATAATCAATATTATTATATAATTAGATTAAAATTTAACTATTATTATAGTTATTATTATATACATCTCATCATCATATTGTAATATCATATTGTAACGTCTAAATAAAGATTTCTTTCTTACTTCTTCTTTTTTCTTAAAATTTTATTTCCAGTTTCAGATATTCACCAACATGGTCTTCAGTATATATCAGTGGCCAACATAATAAGAGACACAGATGAAAAAGAGGAAACAATTTTAATTATTATATTGATTTACTTCTTTGTGACCCTCGGATGGACATTACAAACATTTTTTTCAGAAATGTACAAAAACGGTAAGTAATAGAAAGAAAGAAAGAAAGAAGAAAGAGAAACATTTATCAGCGGATATCGCAACACACATAAATACAACACAAAAAAATTAAATAATATTATAAACATAGAAAAAACGTAGAAAAAAGCGTATACCGAACTAATTTTTTTACAGTTATATATGTATAGATGTAAACTGGTATGTATTATTGTGAAACAACTATTATTATTAATAACTAGCTGAGCCCGCTACTCCATTTGCTCGGAATTTGTGTAAACGGAATTCTTTGAATTGTCATATCTTTTTTATTTGGGCATCGATTTTAATAAAATACCCCAAGCTTAGCCCAATACACTTAAAAACGGATTTAAATAGTATTAGCCGTTTCTAAGATTAGCGCGAATAAAGGCACAGACATACAGACAATAATTCCAAGAATGTTTGTGTAAGGGTTCTATTCCTTACTATAAACCCCCCTATAAGTTTCTGCCAGATATTTTCCATGTACAGACACCGAAAAGTAAGATTTATTACGTGTAAGATATGATGTTATTCGTTCAAGATTTAAAGATTATTCACGCTAAGATATTTTTAATAATATAATTTTGATATTTTCAGGAATAAAATATATTGAGCCGAGTTTAATTTACCTGTTTTTTTGGTTTGTCGCGGATCTGATTCACATAATATTACTAGTTGAACCTTGTCATCGAGTACATAAAGAGGTAATGATCAATGTTACACAATGTTACATAAAAGTGCACGTTGTGCCGTTTGGAATGCAACTTTACAATGTTTGGATAGTTAAAATCATATTCAGTTTACTTATTTTGATATGGATTAGAAAGAAAGAGATAAATCATTTATTTCGTCGCTAAACTACAAAAAAAAGACAAACAGTAGTGACAACGTAAAAGTAGTGACGAAAAAGGTTTCCACTCAGCATCACGTTGTGTCGAGGACGACTGCAACTACTGGTTTTCAGTGGATACCCTTTTTCGCAAAGTACGAAAAAGGTGAGAACATTTTAACAAAATGAAAAAAAACAAAACAAGTGTTTCTACGATTAAAATTAAGTGTGTAAATAATGACATACAAATTTAATTAGTAATTTTTTTGTGTATATTCATATATTAAATTGAGTATGTGCAGGAGAGAGCATAAGTACAGACTTACACACACAAGTGCACGCGTATGTGCGTAGTGCTGGATCAAAATGGGTATAACATTTTGTTTACACGTTGTAAATTGCGAAATAAATAATGAAAATTTGAATTGCCTTTCCAAATTTAACTCCCAAGTTCTTTCTTGGCTGATAAAATACATAGGTCAGATAGAAATATCATGGAAGTATTTCTGATGACCTTGGGCGATGGTGACCACTTACCATCATGCACGCGCGGGGAAGCAATGAAAGAAGGGAAGCAGTAGGGCGCTGAAATAACCGGAATCAATAACGTCACTAACTGACTCCAGACACACCAACAAAACACCGCTTCAGGACAATTGATAATTATGGAAGAAGAATGGGAAAAAGGATGTCGAAAGGACGGGGAGAAAAAGTGGAGACCTGTCTCTCAAGTCTCCCAAACACAACGAATCATTTGGCGACTGACTCAAGCAAGATATTTCTATACCTATATCACAGAACAACAATGAACGTTTTCTATTACACAAATGAATATGAATACAAAGTAAGGCCCATGCTTCACACTGCATCACGGTGCTACAGTGCGGATTGCTGGAGGGGCTAACCAACCCAAGTCTCAGATGGTTTTATGTCATTCAATTGTATAACAACTGCCATTTGATGATAAAAACTGGAACTGACCGCCTTTTGTATCCTTCGAAGAATAGTGCTCATGATTTCTTTCCAATAA
Organism: Racta chiria; assembly: GCA_018249195.1. NCBI lineage: Eukaryota > Metazoa > Arthropoda > Insecta > Lepidoptera > Hesperiidae > Racta > Racta chiria. Next base: position 4,853 of record DWKC01000718.1, read on the forward strand.
GCACCCGGATGGGTGGCGGATGTGAGACAATCCTGTTTCAACCATTCGCGCTGTTGCCTAACTTTGCTGATCATTTTCTACCGGCACTCAGGCTTAGAAGAGCGTAATTGCATACTTTGTTATGGATTATTCCTTCTCGTCTAACACCGGTAATTGGTTGTCCACGGGAATAATCCAAGTGGGAACCAATTGTGTATTTTATATTTAAGTTCGCTCTATTTTTATAACTCCTAATAAAATACGGCATATGTTTAGGATGGCTGCTTTTTGTAAAGCAATGTACAAAGATCTAGGTAATTTTAATAGAAAATCATTTTAATTTCATGCAGTTTACTTGGGATAACTCCGTATGAGCTGGAATGTTAGTTCCGTATGTGTGAGTGTAAAAAAATATCATAATAATGAATGTATTTAAAAATGTATATGTATGTTTTTAGGTATCTGATCACCATAAACGCTAACGCTTAGTTTGGGATCAGATAGCCATGTGTGAGATGTATTGAGATATTTATTTACTATATGATATTGTGGTTATAAATGGGAGTATTTCGTCGATTGGTGTTTTTTATTAAAATTATAACATGATAATTCGATTGTTTGATTCAAAAAAACTTACATGTGAAATTTTAACGGCATTCAACAATCGTTTGTTCTTGTATACATTGCTCTAATATTAAGTAATATTTTTAGATGGAAGTATTCCATCGATTGGTGTGTAAGGCGATGCTGAGCCCCAACTTGTCGTTTGAAGTGAGGGACGAGTTGGAAGCGTTGAAGCTCCTTCTTGAGCTCAACAATCCCACATACTCGCCGCTGCGGTTATGTACTCTCGATCGGACACTACTTTTGAAGGTATAATAATAATGGCTACAATTTCCTACGCCTATAGCATTTCAACATTTTCAGAATTGTTTTTTTTATTTTATAATAGTTTTCATTTTCATATTCGGATCCTTCATAAGTTTAATCTCGTCTATTTATTGTTAATATACGGGTAACTCACGTGGGTCGGATTCCCGTATACTAGAGTGAGCTTGCGACTTACCGCTGTTCGTGAACGCTCGTCGCGGTTGCTCGTCCTCGTCCGTCCTGAAGACCTCGTAACAGCCCGAAACTAGTCGCGTGAATCCGACTCATACACGGGAGTTAGCCGTATTAATTAACAATAACTATGTGTTCTAATACTCACAAATCGTTAAATGTTAAAATCTCGTCTATTAGTTATTATCGTATTGTGAGTCTATTTAACCTATTATCAATCTTTAATCTATTAAGACAAGTATTTATTTCGTCTGTAGCCTTACAGGTTTTACGATTACATTGATTAGCAGTGACAGCCTAACGGTTTGAACGTTGGTCCCTCGAACTAGAGGTCCCGGGTTCAAATCCTGCGGCACCTCTAATTTTCAAAGTTATGTGTGTATCAGAAGTCGATTATCACTTGCTACGGTGAAGGAAAACATCTTGAGGAAACCTGCACTCCCGAGAGTTCTCATAAAGATCTCAAAAGTGTGTGAAGTCTACCGCACTTGGCCAGCGTGGTGGACTATGGCCTGCACCGCTCACTTTGTGAGTGGAGACCCGAGTGGTTGGACAGATATGGGTTGCAATGACGACATTGATTAAATATTTTTTTATCTATCCTGTGATTGTGATAAAAGTTCTTGATATATTCCGTCTTTGGTTACAGTACGCTGGCGCGCTGATCTCGTATGGTGGTATTATCTTACAGGTATCTGAAGATTATTTCTAAGAATTATTTTATCTTAGATTTGCACTAGAGTGATTGTAATTATATTCTGAATTATTACTATCGAACTTGAATTTCAAATGCACGTGAGTTCTGCTCGTTTGAACCACTGTTTTCAAAACTTGCTTGGTTGAAGTCGCGATTGCTTAAATTACTTAATTAATGTTTGAATTGAAATGTTTTAGTAAAATTTGGAATATAAAATTAATATAGCTTAAAGATGATTCTTATTAAAATAAAATGATAATTGTTCGACTATTTATTTTGTATTGTCATTGTAAATATTAGTTTGTTTGAATTTCGTTAAGTAAGCCATTAGTTTTGTTGAGGAGATAATTTACTGTCATTATACATATATTAAAATCTGTAGTTGATCACTGTCCGTATGTAAAGACAGCTTCTATGTAGTAGGTTCTATGTAATATAGTAGTATGTAGTATAGTAGTATAGTAGCATCTATGTGGAAGAAACTTACAGAGGGGTTTGTAGTAAGGAATAGAACACAAAACAACCATTTATAGAATTTTTGTCTGTTTGTCCGTTTATCTGTTTGTCTGTGCCTTTTTTCGTGCTAATCTCAGACACGGCTGATCCGATTTTAATACGGTTGTTAGTGATGTATTGGGCTAAGCTTGGATTAAGGTGTATTTTTTATTAGAATCGATGCACTAATAAAAAGATGTGACAATTAAGAAAGATCCGTCTATACGAATTCCGCGTGAACGGAGTCGCGGACTCAGCTAGTTTTTAATATAATTTTAGTTAATAGCAAGCAAAAGTGAGATTGTTGATCTGAATATTATGTTCAGCCCCAAATTAACCTTGTTAACCTTGTTAACCAAATTATATTTATGATTTATTTGTTAACATTCTAAAAATACGAAATAAGAACTTTTAATAAACAGAGTCTGCGAAGGAAAATTAATGCCCATATTACAATACCCTTTGTTTTGTGTGTCCTCAAATTAATGGCCTATTAATGAGCACGGGTCCTCATAACCGAGAACTGAGGAGGCCTGGAGCATACCAAAACATAACTAAAAGATGTAGTACATATACAGATTAAGGTCACTGAGGATGGGGTTCATTAAGAGGTCAGGGCCATCCCGCCTTTTATAATGAACCAACACTCAAAAAGTTCCACTCCAAAGTAACAATGAGAACTTGACAATAGTCGAGGAATTTTACAGGAAAAAGTTACAAGAGTACCTTCAAGGGTACACAATCTTTGCAGTCTTGAAGATATGAAACGGTGTTTATAGCTATCAAGTTGTAGAAATCTTTATAATTATTGTTAATGTTTAATGCCTTAAATTGAGCTTAAGAATGAATTAAATATAGAATAATATTGTGTAATCTATTGTAACCTATGGTCACAAATAAAGAGATTTGATTGATTTGATTGATTGATCTTTATATTTATATAAAGATCCCGTTTCTGAACTCACTCATCACGATATCTATGGAACTATAAGGCCGATTGACTTGTAATCTCGTCGAAGTATCCTACTTCACGTGGTGCAGAGGTCAGCAAAGACCGGAACTTACGAAATTCCGCCTGCAAGTCGAGTTGGTTCCTTAATGATTTCAACACTTTCTCCCATTTTTAATATTTCGCCAAAACAACGTTTGCTGGATCAGCTAGTATAATATAATTTTTTTGACAACTCACACACGGCTCAACACACCTTACCCTAAACTAAGCGTTAGCTTGTACTGTGGTGATCAAATAACTGATAAACATACATATATATATATTTTTATTACTAACTTATATAGATGTTTTTATACCTAGAAATTGGAAAGTAGATTTAATCGTTTTTAAGCTTTACAATGACTTTTGGTCGGGAAATTATTTACGAAAATTAGTTTTATATATAAAGATCATGAGAAGTCTTATACAATAAATAAAATTGCACGATTTTGAACATTAATTTTAAATAACAACTTTTGAACATTAATTTTAAATAACTTTGAACAATTGTTCAAAGTCCTTAAAGTACATTTCGTAATCTTCAAGATTATTATTATTTTTTTAATTTATTTAATTGTTTTTGCACACAACGAAAAAAAAAACCTAAAGAGTAATAATATAGAAAAATTGGTACAAAGGTACTGCTTATTTCTTGCGAAATCTCTTCCAGCAGACCTGAGACTAGAGAGCGGCCATTCATCTAGAGAATTTAAAAAGAAAATTGTTTCGGATGGGTACACTCAAAGACTCAAAAACTGGTGTAACCAGTAACGTCAACTACAGAACCCTACATTGCGCGTGGCTCGAATCGGCTTATAAACAGGATTTGAACTGAATTGGCCGCTCAACTACCAAGCGATTTTTTTTTTCAGAAATTTCAGACAAACGAACAGATGACCCACTTGTTGGGATGTGGTTAACTTGCCGCCCAAGTAGGCACATCAATATTTTTACAGGCATCCCCGATGCGTTGCCGACTCAAAAATAAAAATATAGTTAGAAAGTAGGTACTTAACATTAAACTTTACATTTACCTCTATAGTCAAATATAAGTTTGATATTGGTAGTATTACCAAGGCGTCAACCACGCATTGCCTACAAAAAGAAGAGAGTAGAAAGAAAGTACAAAGGTAATTCATAAAATAATACAAATATATATAATTTAGAAACATAAATTACATTTCAAATAAATCAAAATAACTTTAAATTAAGTAAATTCATCGAAAGGCTGAATAGAAAAGGAGGCTCTGCCTGCGAAAATAATGCAGTGTAAAAATATTTACAAGCGTCAAAACATGCATTTCAACAACTCGTACCGGTAACCCAAAGTTACCACGTATTTACCGCCCAATATTTGCAACTGGAAAAGTTAACTTTCAAACCTTATAGGTCGACTTACCTCTAGAAACTTTAGCGCATAACCGGCAGGATCGCGAGATTCGACTCAAAATTATCACAAATAAACTCTTCACATTCACGGTTATTATCGCACTGGCACTCAATTCGTTTCGTAACACTAAACTCACTATAAAAACAAAAGGAAATGATATGATGGCGTACCGCGACTGTCGCGCTGGGAGTGTACTTCGCGACTGGTCGTGCGCAGGCGATCGCCAGTGGTTCTAATTTTATCGCGCCAGTAACGAGATATAGCGCTCTTTATTGAGTAAATTTTTGCTTGTTTTACGCGAGAAATTGAGTTAGGGACAATGGAAGCTGGGTTGTAATCTGGACGGTCTACTGAAGACAAATATTCTTTTCATTTCTGAAGAGTCATTATAACGTTAGATAAGGGTTTTTGTAGTCGATATTTGACTATATGTCCCTGGTATACTCTCTTGTAGACCAGGGTATTGTAAGGGGTGACAGAAGTCGCCCTTCATATAGTTCTAAAGATTCGCTCTTGGTGTTATAATGTTTTGGTGAAGCCTATCAGGTTAGGTACCACATTCTTGCACAAGACAGCCACCACACGTAGTATTCCGGCTGAGAGCTTAAGTGCAAAAATTCTGAAAATATTCACGTTCTTGCTGTTGGAGTTGGTGATATTTTTCTGTGGTCCACAACCACTTGCCGTCAAATAAGTAGTTTGCATCTAAGTAGCTCCATATAGCTCTCAAAAGTGACTGAAGCGTCTGCAATCTGCACTTGGTCTGCGTGGAAAATGCATTGTGCTGTATGGCTTGTAATGTACCATGTTTTAACCAAATGTAGCGAAGTTATTTATTAATACAATTAAAACATCAAACATATTGCATATGCCGTTAGGTTAAGACGCCTTAAACGAAAATAAAATAAAATAAATAAGAGGAGAAGAACGGAGACATAGCAAGAAACTCCTCGGCACATCTTTAGAAAACCGATTTACGGGTTACGAGGACAATATATTACAATACAAATTATTTTTATTACACACCAATTATATACAGAATACAAAGATGCTTCAGATCCGAAGGCAATCGGTCGTCTTATTGCCACGTATTTAATTCTTTAAGGCAACCTAACAGTCGAAAATTCATGGGATTATGAAGTAAATTAATTGGTAGGGTGTACGATAATAATAGAGATGTGAAATAAAAAATAATTCATATTCATGGACAGATAGATACAGAGACAGTAAAAGACAAGAATTTGAAAGGATATAATTTAGATAGGTGCTCTTATATGAAAAAAGAGGGAACTAAATTAATTCATTAAGGTAAGGAAGTGATTCTTGATTGGATTTTAATCATAAACAAATATGGAGCGTACCTGATGGTGATAAGTAAGAATTGTAATGTTGAGTGACGAATTAAAATGTTTAGTATCCGCGACTATATAAGTGTAAAACATATGATAGGTACTTATTAACTACGAAGTAAGTTTAAGTCAATGCAATGTATGTAGCCGCCGCACCTGACAGCTGGAAAGAAATGTACGTATTGTTGTGGAGATGCAATATGATTAGTGCCGCATTCTTCAGATCACTTAGTATTCTGTCAGTAAGCGACCGCATCCCTAATGAGTATTTTTGTGACGTCTCTATCAGCTCTACTTGAAGTCTCGGCGCATCAGGTTGCGATTACATCATTTTGTTATTCAGTTACGGTTAACTCAAGTATTGTAGAGTTTAAATTGACTAGAAGAGAATGAAATGGTGCGTGTAAGACGCACGCAATGTTGAGGAGAAAAACATATTCCACTTTACCATCCCGGAAGGTACCAACAGCTTTATTTTTTTATTTATTTCTTGTAATAAACCTTGACAGCCTTTTTACAAAAGGCAGACATAATGCCTAGTAGCATTCTCTACCATTCAACACATGGTGAAGCAGAGAATTTGAGCCAAGTGGAAAATTGTATAACAAAAAAATAGTTGAATACCTCACAAATACTTAATGACTGCCATCAGACGAAAACATTCTGAGCACGGAAGAGCTCTTGAAATTTATGCCATTAGCAGGGCATTTAAGGATATGTATAAAATAATAATTACATTTATAGATAATAAATAAAAATAGTGAGCATGAGTTTCTCCTTGTAACTGAGGACGCCTAGAGCATACACCGTCACGCTGCTCCAATGTGGATTGGTGGCCAACTCAAAATCAAAAAATCAAAATCAAATCATTTATTTCGTCTTAGGAACTAAGAGCTCACTTAACGAAAGTCAGGAAGTTA
>DWKC01000719.1:0-11734 GCA_018249195.1 Racta chiria
GACTTATTTTCCAGTGGTGCGTATTCGGTGTGACGTCACCATTGTTACTCCTCTGGTAACGCGTGTGGGCGAAGACTTTGCAGATGTATTTATCTATGCTAAATCTGTCGTGTGCTGATTTAATTTGAACTTGGATTTTTAGATTATTTATTTATAGATCACAATATTTTATTTAAACTAATACTAAAAAACAACAAATACAAAATAAGGTAATACAAAAGTGTAATTACATGCAAACCTATTGATCAATAAAATTATATTAATAAAGCTGAAGAGCTCGTTTGATTGTTTGTTTGAACGAGCTAATCTTGGCTAATCGCACGAATTCTTTTTGTGTTGACTATTCCATTTAAGTAACGAATAATACTATAAGTTATAATAACATCACGCGCGCCAATAGAAGCTGAACATTAATAATAAATGTTACAAAAACGGGTAAAACATTATATTTTGAGAACTTATTATCTACATTTTTTCTCAAATTAACGCGGGTGCTTCCGTGGAGCACTAGTGACTTATATGTCCCGGTCATACAAGTTAAACAAGTAGGTATACAAGTTATTCAATACAATGCAATTATGTATCATAAAAGAACCATTCAGATGTATGAATACGAACCGTGGACGATCAAAGCTTATTGTTAAGTTATTATCCTTATCATACAGATTCTATCTCGACGGTATAATTATTTTCTTTAGCTTCAACCCATTAATAGGCCACTACTGAATACGAGTCGTTTCTCATCACTGCGGAAATCAAGAGCATACGCCACGCTGCTCCAGTACAGATCGGTGGAGATATTATTGATCAACTCGCATGTCGAAAATTTTGTGACACGAAGACCTTCGACGAGGTTTAATTGCTATGTAACAACACAACCGGGACGAAATCCTTACGTACGTCAACGGGATACCTAAGGAATGTTTACACTTGCGGTCACCCCACAATATGATAGCAGGTTGTTTTCTTTGTCAATGACTTACGATCATCGACTACCCAGTCGGATCAATTGTGAAATGTGGGTACCTTAAATCGACATATAAGCAATAATAACATTGTTGTTTATGATCGATATAAGCCACCGAACTATGAGCGAAGACTACGGCTTATTGTTAACTCATTATAGCTTATATCGTGCGCACCCAGATACTATCTCGACTACATAATTATTTTCCTTACTTCTTCCTTAACTTACTTATTTACACATAACGCGATGGCTACGCGGAAAACTCTGAATATAAATGTTTAAAAATCGTTTGTACAACTTTTTTAACATTCAAATTTTATATCTCATTCAGAGAAGTTTTTGTAACTAATTAAATAACTCAAAACACGAATTTAACGTATGTTTACAATGATCATGAGTCCCGGAATCTAAGGATGACGTAATAGCATGTAAAAAAAATTGTTTGGTTATAGTTTCTGCGTCTCTTCAATAGCCTTTATGACGGCATCATTTTAGTCGTATTTTGTTTTGATTATTAAAATTCTTCACTACACGCCTTAAACAACGCTCTGGAGGCTATATCTCGAAAGCATCGACCTCATAGCCTTCTAGACGCCTAACGTAATAGGCATATTCTTCTACCAAATAATTCACTTAAAGAGAGGCGAGGAGCGTCAAAATAATGCAGCGTGATTGGGCGATTCAAAATTGCGCCACATCATAAATCACAACAACTGGTACATTGCGGGCATTTCGCAGACTAGGTCATTAACAACGAGGCGTATTTTTTTTATAGAACAATACTTAATATTAACGCACAAAGTTCATTAAGTATTGGACGACCAAATGACGTATACTCTCCGTCGCCAATGGAGACGATGCCAAAATGCCATGAAAGTAAACGAATCCCAAGTTATCTCAGAGTAAGAAAGCATCAGAAGGAAGTCCATTTCACAAATTGCACGTGCGCAGCAAAAACGAAAATGCAAAACCGGTTCCTCGCAGACCGCTGCGAATATTATAGACGGAAACTCGATATTGGTAAAGTTTCGAGAAATGTTGTACCAAAGTACTTTGTATACTCACTTCATCAAACTGTACCAGAATATTTATTTTTTATCTATTTATTGATATGTGTTTAAATGGTTTTTTTAACAGTAGATTTTCACATTATATATTATATTCCTGTGTAACTAAACTGGCTCTGTGTTTGTGCTGATTCTGAACCTGTTTCCTGGATAGATGGAAAGTTTCTTAAGGGCCAATTTATGCTATATACTTGACAAAAACTAAGCGTTTGTTTGTACTATGGTGATCAGACAATTAACAAATATACATTTAAAAACATACTTCATCCATCCATCCATCCATCAGCCCTTCGATGTCCACTGTTGGACATAGGCCATAATAAAATACCAAAAACATACTTAAATACTTTTAATTACATCCAGACACACAGAACAGTCCTGGGTGGGAATCGAACTGCATGATTTTTTATTTGTTGAAATTGGGTCCACTGAAAATAGCAAGACAACTATTAAACCATTTAAAAATAATAAAAATTGAATGATGAATTTCGGATTGTTAGATTTATACAGTTGTCAATTATTTAAGACAATATTGATATTATTAATTGTAAAACGGTACGAATTTCTCCGAGTGAGTTAGATATATTTTAAGTGCTTGTACCTACTACCTTATTTTAATTATTCAGGTTGAGAATACAGATTTATTTAGACGATTGTTGAATGATGATTTGTGCGCGGCGAGTTCCATAAGTAACAAATAAAAGACAACAGTACATTGGAGAAAGTGAATGTGAAATCTTAGTAATTTACCTGCGTAAGTACAAAATACAAGCCTGAGTCGACCGCAAAGGACATTGTCAGATCACGTAGACAAAAATCATGACGACCCTATATTTTAGTACGTAATTGCTTACGACTTATCGCTATCAGGGCTTCAAAGGCTAAATGAAGGTGACCTAGTAAAAATTCTCAATGCTATTCGCGATAAATATTCAATTCAAAATACCACGTTTACTTGCGATTTCTTTCAACGTTCAGTTCGGGTCGGTGTGATAGACGGCCGACGAACAATGTTCTGTGAGTGCAACATTATCTTCTTGCATCGAGTAGGTACGTTGACTGCATTCCGATTTCTGTGACCTTATTACATGCTTGTACTTATTATTTCGGTATTCCCGTTCGATTACAATATAAATGTCTTCAAGTCTAGAGTGAATAGGCTTTTACTAAATTATTGCGTTTTACCATCTCAGACCTCCTCGCCGCTTTCCATCAGGTGGGACAGAGGTCAAGCACTAATTTATAGAATGTAAAAAAAAAAAAAATTCTGTATCTCTTGTGATCATTTTAGTTATCAGGAATTTTATTATTTTATTGTACAGCAAGATGCTGGTATTTAGGAAATATAGCAGAATCTAGGATGAAGAAATTATAAGCACTGATTTGTTTTCTTTGATAAATACCTCATATTTCACCTTATTGCCTATGAAAATGCCATTAGGTATTAAGTCCACCCTTTGTAAGACCTATTTTTAAAGTAGCATAATAAATAAATCATTTTAGCACTGTTTAAAAGGATGTATGAGGAAAAACAAGGAAAATCTTCGTAACTCATTAAATGTTAGTATAGACTCGCCCTGCGGTCAAAACTCGATCGTAATTCAATGGGTTACTTTATATTGACAGTAGATATTTCTATAATAGAAGTAGTTGTAGCACAAAATCTATTGAAACAAAGTCGAAAATCGTGCTAGATTCGTCTCCGCCCCGATTAACAGAATAACTATTATAAAATATTTGAAAACAATAAAAGTGGAAACCTGATTTGGAACACTAAGGGATCATCGAAACTATTAGAGAATTATGAAAAGCTTTCATAGGAAATGATTTTTAATGTGTCGAGAATACAATAAAGATAGCTTAAATTTGAAGATCTGATATATCTGACGTGGATATTAAAACAAATATGTTAAAAAACTTGCAGTACAAAGCTTGCCGTTTCAGCTAGTTAAATAAAATTTCGGTTTTCTAAACTCTTTTTCTATGAAAATTTTAACTAAGCCACGACTTTTCGGAAAAGGGGATTTAATTATTTTTTCTGTCCGTAGGTATACTTTTAGGTATACAGTCGTTAAGCCTTATCGGGGCCCACTTAGTGATGGGTATTGACATATTTTCGCCCATCCATTACGGCTATACAATATGGGGGACCAATGCGGTCCAATGTCCAATGCCCAACGGAATGGGAAAGAAAGCGCCGTCACTCAATTAATGTTAACTCATTTGGTTCACTAGAATGCATTAATGAGATTTAATTTTAATTAAGTTAACGCGAATTGTGAACAAAGTGCGTTATATTCTAATGAAATCAAAACAGGTTTCAATAGTTGCATAACAAGAAAGCATTTGAGTGTCGCAGTGACTGTTCACGGCCGAACCATTCAACACCAGCATCGGCGTATTTCCTCATTGGTTATAGGATTTTATTCTTTTTGTATCGATATCTACAAGAAAACACACAATTTTTGTTTGTTTGTTGTTATTGATTGTGATATTAAAATATTTTGTGCTGCTGACATGGCGCCAACGTTAATTATACAAGACACACGAGGAGTTTTCCTTTTTTAGTCGACTTCAAAAAAGGTGGAGATTTTCAATTGGTTCGCGCTCGGTGTCTAATATTACGTTGATATGTCTAATATGTTGCCAGAAAGACTTAGATTGCTAGACGGTCAACCTGGTATACTAGTAATTCGTTCCTTCACCTAAACCTCAGACGAATATGACAAAAAAGTGTTCCAAAACTGTTTTTCAAATTTTTACATAGGATTTTATTAATACTAATTTTATTTATAATTTATTTTTATTTTTATGATTTTATCTCTAATCTAAAATTATAGTACTTAGTACAATGTGGCAAGAACAGAAATGACACGTAAGGTGTGATGAGACGTGGTAAGCAGACAGGAGAGCCGAGTAGAAGAGAGGCGCGTAGAGGAGAACAGAGAAGGCATGAGATGGAGACAACTTGAGATGAGGTGGTTTTCATAGTTTTACTGCTGGCAGCCAGTTTCGAAAACAGATTATTTAAATAGTTAAAACATCAATTTGTTGCTTGTCATTTGGTCCCATTTAAATTTTAGCGACGAGTAGTTTTTGAGTCATTCCTAACAATGCGTATTTAGTTGACTTCGATAACGTTGATTATGTTCTCATTTTATTACTTTGCGATGCCTTTTGATGTTGGTTTTTGTTTTAATGTTACGATCGCTAAAGTCATGACCGATGTGTTGTTGACCAGAAAGAAGAACTAGCGCTCGGAGCCTCAGCCGGAACAGTCTTCTCTGCGAACATGCGACACTGCACCACGATATTTTGAGTTATTTTCATTTCCTTTCATTCTACACAGAATAAAAACAATGTTTTGAACGTTATCCTATTACTATTATAAATATGAAATTCTGTGAGGATGGACGGATGGACAAATAGATGTTTGGTGCTCTTGCACGCAAAAACTACTGAACGAATCTGAATGAATTTAGAACCGAGACAGATTAGAGCCTGGAATAACATTTGGGCTATTAATCAACACACCACTCGGTGGTGCCACCAGAAACTAGTTTTAAACAATAAAGGACAAACGAGATGCTTTCAATATTGGATCTTTCTGGGTTTTACCGCAATTTTTAGGTTTATGTGCTACTTATATAGAACTTTTATAGAACACTTTAAATATTGCTTATTATAATGGAATTATGTGCATTGCATTATGATATGCAATCAAAAAATAACTATGATGACAAACACTAGTTTAACATATTCATATGCTTCAACTAGTTGTACTTTCAGCGTCCATCTTATCGTACATTTCATTTTAACATGGCATAATGACATATTTTGTATTATGCTTAGGCAAAGATAACCACTTCATTCAACCGCAAGAAAGACGTCATTACTTACTTCCGGTGTATTATGATAGTAAGCATTTTTCTTGGAAACAAACAATAATTTATATCCAATAATAAGAAACACAAAATTGTATAGATTATTTTTTATATCGAATCTTGCAATTTGTAACCCAGTTCCAATGTTTTGAGAGAAATTGGACCTAAACGCGGGGTCTAATAAGTTCTGTAGTCGACGACGCTATCAACGCGCGTTGAACGCAACGCAAAGCGCATAATGTATCAGGAGTTATTACACATTACCGCTCTTTGAGGAGTGACGACGGCCTCAATGACATAGATATTTCTATACAATTATTTAACATAACATAACATTAGACGTTATAAGTTGAATATTCCTATACTGAGATACCTTATCTAAACGTGGCACACGTCACATCTGCAGTTGATGATTGCAGTCTTGGGTATCAAGTTTGAATTACAATACGATCATACCGTGGCTCATATTATTCAGCCAACACGATTTCTGCATTTGCATATACGTACTATTTATTTAACAAAGTCCTCCAAACGTATGTCTGCTTGAATTCGATAAACTCAAAAACTGCCAAACATACAGTGGATACATTCAACAGTGGATGAAGTGATTCCTGAAGATGCTATATATGTATATGTCATTAGGGTTTTATGTAAAAATAATCTGATATAACAAAGACAATTTGAGTACAGTAAATACAAAAATAACAAATCATTTCATACAATATATGTAATTATAAATAATTATTTGATAAAATACTAGTTCATTGTATAAAGAACATGTAACGTAATACATCGTAGTAATAAAATATATTTAGCAGCCAGTTGCGTGTAAAATATGCTTCCATAAACACGTTATCGAGTAGTTTTACGACGTGTTCCATAACTTTAACATTAAAATATATTTACTTAATACTTGTGTCATGAGAATGTTGCTTTATGTATTGTTAAGTTGTGTCTAATCAATCACAAAACACACACAAACTGTAGGATTAGTAAATGAGAAGCGGCGCTAATCATTTTGTCATTGACGCTCATTTATTGCATTATAAGTGTTCATGTTAAATATGAATATTTATATTATTCGTACGTACAAATATTGACTCTGCGAACTTTGTTTTGCAATATACCTATAAAAAATGTCTTTGGACAACTCACACACGGCCACCTGAACCCAAAGTATGCGTTAGCTTATACTATATAGTTTTTGATACGTACTTATATAGTTTTTTTTTCTCCCAGACATAAAAAAGAAACATTCCTGCTCATCACAGAAAAGTTTGTTCTTGGTGGGAATCGAACCCCCGACCTCCGGCTTAGTAGTCGGGCTTACCACTAGACCATCAGGGTAGTCTACCACAATAAATTCGCTTGTCTGATTACGGCAAAATTTTGTAAACTTACTACAATTTAGGGGAAGGTATTACGGGAAAAAGAAGATTTTTATTTGAATGATAAAAAATATCGATAAAAAATCTCAGTTCTTGCGACTATATCAAAGAAGTTCGACCCTAATAATTAAAAAAAAAATTACCAGAGTTCTAGTGTTCTAAGAGCGAAGATCTTTAGGAGTAGCAACAGCGAGGGACAATGCCATGAAACTGCCCATTGTGACTCGTTACGTGGCCCTCATAACGTTTATAGAGTGTGATGTGAATGTGATCTCAGCACGGTGTGTGGCCCGTTGGAACCAATACAGGGTTAAAAGCCTAAAAGGTCTTTAAATGGGGACCATATATGTAGGGGATATACGAACTCGTAATCTTATACTCGTTGTTGGCAATGAACGGGTTAAAATCGAATTGGGGTTAAATTGTAGGTAGCCGTAGTTGTAGTTCCGTGTGTTTTTTAATAATGAATTAAACATTATAGGTTTGATGCATTAAGTTTTATAGTGTATCTCCCTCTAGAACACAAATTCATATCACAAATCACACATATAATCCGTTAACATAATTCATCTGTCATTCACAAATGCCTGCCCCGGCCGGGAATTGATGCCGGTACTTCGCAAGCAGGTTCACTAAAAAGAAGGCCACAGGGCCGTCCAATTTTATAAACCGAAAACTGGAATGTTATTTACAAGGAAAGCTTGAGTACGTGTTAACACAAATCATGTATTCGCGGCCCATCTATCTCAGTCGCAAACTTGTTTAAGATACCGTTGACTGGCGCCGCGCTCTTCGCCGCGGATATGCTTACATGGTCTAATATTCGTACAGCGACTCGCTTAGTATAACAGTTTTTATTTTTTCTGTTATTCACCTATTACAAAGTAAATTGAATGTTATTTTTTTATTTAAAGTAGATGAACTATACTAATATAGTTAATACTAAGTACTAAACTTGAGGCGTCAGGTAGGTACTCTTCAGATCTGCAATTTTAAGATGATTTTAGTAAGTACTCATTATAAATAAAATCCTATGGAAACATTTTAATATATCCAATAGCTTCGGTAACCCTTTAGTGTACTCATAATAATTTTCACAATTTGCTATAATTAGCCTTTATGCTTTTGCCAATAATCATCCCGCATATTTGAGCAATAAGTTGACAAATCGAAATCGTAATCGGATTTGGTCGTGTGCTTAGGCCAAATAAACAAATATATTTTTTGCTTATATAATAATGTTATATACATGAAATACATGTTGCTAACTATTCTAGGATAAATTGAAATATCTAAACGTCCCGTGACACTTGTATAAATTATTTGAGACATGCTTCAAATAAGTGTGGCTTGTGGCCAAAGTGGAAAGGCCCAGTCACAAACCGGAGATTGTGGGTTCAAAGCCTTTGACGGTGACAGTAACTAAGTACGAGTTACATATTATTATGCTAAACCGTTTTATTCCGTTTAGTAATGTTGTAAACTAATTTTCTATTTTATCTTTAAAGATAAAACAGAAGTACTTAAGTACATAGGCTCTCCTCATAAATGAAGAGGCTTAGAGTACGCTCCACCACGCTGCTACAGTGAAGAATGTTTTTGTTTTTCTTAAATTAATGTACCTAATTAAAGTAAAATGAAACGGCTGATCCGATTTGAATGCGGTTTTCACTAATATATTAGGCTAGGCTTGGATTAACACTTAGAGGTCTTTTTATTGAAATCAGTGCACAAATAAAAAAGATATGACAATTTGAAAAATTTCGTCTATACAAATGCCGCGATCCGTCTATACAAATTTCGCGCGTAGTAATAAATAGTAGTAAATATGAACGAAAAAATGGAATCATACAAATATAGTTCATGGAGATGTAATCATGTTATTGAATAATTATTTTGTATTTTTTAGTGACATTAATGTTTATTACCACTTACCATCATATGGCTCGTGTGCCCGTTTGTCAATTATTGATATAAAAAAGAAAAGCGAACTGTGGCAGGAATATTTAATTTATCAGATAATTGTTGTGTGACTCAACCTCCTAACTTGTCAGCTTCCTTGATGACATATCACCTAGATTGTATACAGACATGTACGTACATAAATAATAAGAAATATCATTGAATTCATATAAGTATGTTTAAATGAGTACTTAGTTAAAGTGATTTGTATTATTAACGCGTTGCTAGGACTCGATAAGGTGCTTAATGTTTGTATTGTTGATAATTCACTGTCTTTATCCCCGTTTAAAGACCCAAATACTACTACATGTTACGGAAAACGCTTGTCAAACGCGTGTTGAACAATGTTTGAACGGTGCAAAATATTGTTATTCAAATGTTCGAATGTTTGTTTCCGTGTGTACATTCAGTAATTAAATATAACTACAAGTGCATTGTTATCTAGGACTTACAATAACAATACTACAGACACCCCTCGTGTTTGTTGGTTATTTTTATTGATTTATCTTATCCATATTGGATTATACCCAACGATTTCTTATCCGAACGTTAAATTAAAGTGTCATCGATAATTTATTAGAGACGCGAAGGCAGTTATTGCTACAGCAGCGTGTATTGTACCAAACTAACAAAAACAAACACTAAAAGATGGAGAAATGTAGACGTTTTATTCTGCGTCTGGCTCGGGACAGACACACAGTTCATGTACGTACCTATTTTCAATTATTATATATATCACAGCAATGAAGTGGCGCCGAATAGGGCTGTCAAAAAACAATAATAATATGTGAGGATTTTAATTTTTACGAAGCCAAGTTGATAGTGACCCTACCTGCGAAGCAATCTGGGACGATTCCCGGCAGAAGCATGAATTTATTTGACAGATGTAAGTTTATTCTCGGATAACCGGAGGATAAGGGTGTTATTTGTGTTGTACATACGTGTAGGCGTTTTTTCATACAATTCAGTAAAATAACACCACTACAAAAATTTTGAACATGATTCATTTCATAAAAAAACACACTTTAAATATATAACTTACTTAACATGACATCTTAACGCACAGACCAAACTACGATACGATGTGAATTGCACTTAGCTTTATGGTAAGGCATAATATAAACTTGAATTGAAAGATCTGAAGTACAATTCCTGATGTGGAGCACTAAGGGATCAGAGAACTTATTGGAGATATTGAATTGCTGCCATAGGTAACGTTTTTAATATAGATATCTTATTAATTTAATCTTATAAATTTTCGCTAACGAATCTGCGGGAAACTGCTAGTCAATAAATATTTTTAAAGAAATTAGATTTAACCTTACTTTAGATAAATACCTCAGTAATAGATTACTTCATCAAGTTAGGTAAGTGGCTAATTAATTGCGTAATTCTACACATGTCACCATATAAGACAGACCAAAGCCTTATCACAAGCTGTTAAAAACAATAAAAATAAATGTATGCCAAATATACTTGTGTCTGTCAATGTACAAATGTCTAATTTGTGTTTATGACACATGTCTAAAATTTCTTCTTACATGAAACTTCGTACTACAAACTTAATTCTTTTTACATAAATGTATGTTTGTCAATATATTTTCACTATTTAAATATGATTAAATATTTAAAATGATGTATTTTAAATTTCTCGCTTAAATATGTCCTGGTTAAACGGAAAGTAAAGACACAATACAAATAATCTATTAAAGAAACTTCGATTAACTTTAAACAATATCATCGTAGAACGCAAAATTAATCAACATAATAAAAAATCGCCATAAGCGCCTATTGAGGCGCTAGGTATTTACCTACTGTACATCATTTATGTTGAGAGAGAAAAAAACAGGAGGAGTATGTGTGTGGGAGAAAAACTTAATTCAATTTTAAATGAACAACCACCGATATTGTATTATGATCGTTACACAAATATCTACTTGAGTAGCATATGAGTGTTGAGTATTTGACTAAGAAACAAAATCGCCAGCCCTACCTCACCCCCGCACCCTGCTCTCTGCCTCCCTCTGATCGGGAAAACACGTCCGCTCCCGCAGACCAATTCAATAACCAGCGAATATAAACCTTCGGACACACTGAGAGATTTCTGATGTGAACACAACACACTATATTAAATTGTTAAGTATATTAAGGAAAAATTCACACATATATAAATATAACTTTATACTTATTATGTAATTGCAATCTCTAAATCCGTAAGATCAATTTCGATGAAAATTTTCAAATGAAGGGTTTTTGGATTACGGTAAAATTGCGTGGAAATGCATTTTCATGTGTTTTTGGCAATTATCAAAAAACAGGTGGTGACATCTAATTTGTGGAAATTTACGCTACGGTGTACTACTAACTATAAGTAAGTAGTATGGTGTATACACCGAGCAAATCTCGGTCTATCAGGTACTTATATTTTAGTATACTGGCATGTTGGTCTAGTGGTTAGTGAACCTG
>DWKC01000720.1:0-11725 GCA_018249195.1 Racta chiria
AACCGTAATTTTATAATTTTTTTATGTACCCTCGTTGTGTGTAATATTTTATGTGATCAAATTGTTGTTTCTCTGTAAGTGAATATTGTTATTCTTTTGAGAAATAAATTTATTATACCATAAAATATTTGAAACTTGGTTTGATCACTAACATAGGGAGTAATTAAGCTATACTGGAGGTCTTTAGGGGCACAAAAACTACTTGAATTTGGGTGCCAGCTTAAAACAAAGCCCTCCAATTCACACTGGAGCAACGTGGTGCTCTCAGCCTCCTCAATATGACGAGAGACCCGTGCTCAGTAGTGGGCAATTAATTGGCTGAACCCAATCCATGTGAAGACATCGATCTGTTTAAAAGTGTAGACGCATTCCCTTGTTTGTATTGTACGTTGATAAATTCGAGTTAGAATCTTCCGTTATTTAATACAAAGTGTTCAGCACGATTCTACTTTTAAACTATACGACGTGTGTTGTTTGTTTCCGGAAGTTTAAATTGAGAACGCTAGTGTAAAGTCATGTTTTTAACATTTTTTTTACCTTGCGAATGGTATTTTAATTTATAGAGTAACTTAGTATATTCGGAACCCATATAGTTCTGTCATATCCTAGTGTTCGTCCGTTCGCCGTGTAGTGCGTAGATCTGTAGTACCTACTACGAGTAGAATGCTGTAATTTGGCAGGCATACGAATTATTAACGGTTTATTTCTTTAAATTTTTTTATAGTTTCAATAGTTTCTTAAGTTAAAGTTTTAATAATTTATTAGTAATGTAATAATTATTTTTTTAGTATTTTAGATTCATTTATCATAGGTACAGTAGTCACTGGTAAAATGGGGATGATTTTTTTTCTTTTCGTCTAACACATAGTTTTGCGTATCGTTGGATAGCTGATTATAAATCATTAAAGGTCTGGGTACAACATTTTTTGCTTTAGGGATCCATTTACGAAATATGAATGGCTACTACGGAATCCTATCCGCGTGACCTGACTCGCACTTTGCACTCTTTATTTTGATTCCTGTTTTGACTTTGATATATTAACAGTATTCCCTTAAACAAAAAAGAATCCCGATTTAAAGTGGCCATCGATGTTCACTATTTATTAATATTAGAAGCGCTCATGGTCTGGTGGTGTGTGCAAATGCTAAGTAATCAAATGAGTTAAGCAATAGTGGCCGATCGACAGAAGAATATGTGACTGTGATAACAAATCTAGAACGCTTCCGTGCCTTTAGGAGCACGCAAAGCCATCAGTTCTGGTTATCGTTTGATAGTCGTTGAACTATGTCGGAAGTTTTCGGGCGAAATAAAAACTCCGATACTTTGTATTGGCTACAACGATTCGATCTGGGTCAGGCTCTAAGCCTTCTCAGTTATTCATATATAATGCGTTTAATGCGTTGTATTTACAAAAATATGTAATTAAAAAGGATTTTGAAAATCCCTTTTCACGTAAACAACGATATGAAAAATACCGTATATTATTTTCAGCTTTATTCAACAGGTTCAAGCACTAAATCCCAACAAAGTTGCATTGTTGTAGGATTTTTACAATGAACGGATATGTTTGTCCGTGATATGAAACAACGTTGCGTCATTTCTAACGGATTTTGTTTTTTAGAGTTCTCTGAATACTCGTATATTGTTTTATATGACACAGGCAGGTCATTGGGACTTATGAAAAATGTAAAGGTTTTTTTATTCATTATTTCGTTTTTAGTTTCGAGGGCTAAATCTTCAAAAGATACCTTGGGATTGCGATTAAGGTGAAGGCCCAAGCCCTACCCACTTAACACTCCTTCCTTCGGGGCAGGCATCCAACGCATATAATTGGGAACGGGGAAGCTCGTGGATCTCATGTAAACTAAATATAATTAACGTTTACCTGCTATATTTGTTCCAAATTTCAACCCCAAAAAAGTTTCTATCGAGAATCAATAAAATTTACTACAAACGCCTTATTAACCTTGATAAATCCGATGAATTGATTAGTTTTGAATAAATAAATATTTCCATTGTCAACTTTAATGTAGAAGAATAACTACTACATTCATTAGTAGCGCCATCTCTGGCCATAATACTGCCATGATCCTTACTATTAACATTGCGATAAGAGATGGCGCTATTTCCTATAGCGTAGTAAGCATAAATTATGTTCTGTTTGACGTGGCAATATAATCGTGTCCATATTAGGCTTTCTAAAGAAACTCGACTTTGCAATATATACTGTAATGAATGTAGCCTTAAATAGGCAATCAGCACATTATCCTCGATGCGTTACGTTGCGTTGCGTTGAAAAACGAATTTGTCAACATTTGTCACGTAATGTCAAAAATGACGCGTGCCGGGTATACGAGTATGTGATTAAATGTGGTGATTGGCCAGTGGGATTATTGGGTTAAATAATAGGAAATTGTCTATAGAACTACCTATAAAATATATTTTATCACATGAATTGCAAAATCAACCTATATTTTTCTATTCAACTACATCTGAAACACGAAATACGTGCGTATGAAATTAATAAATTACGTCGATAGTATGGGTACCAATTGAAGGTGTTTTATGGCAGAGAATTAATTTATCACACCTATAATTCGCTAAGCGAAAACATACAAGAAAAATAGCTACTACTTTAAATCTAACTAAAATATGCTCTTTAAGTAATTAATTTAGTTAGGCCACTAACATTGCATTTTGAAACTGTTTCGAGTACTAATGATTATTGTAAGAATTAGATTGTATCGTGATGATAAATTTCATTCATAAAGCCTAATATTATGTGCGCTACATAATATTTATTCATTGCGTGCTAAATAATTAAAAAAAAAACAAAGAAGGCGTGCGTCCGCTACGCCCGCCACGCCGGCCGGCGATTCGAAATCAGAATTTTCAGATCAGTTTGTTTACAAAGCTCGCGAGGAGTGCGCGTATGTACGTCAATGTTGTTGTAATACGAAAAATTGTTCGTTACGTTTCGGATTTGTACGACTGTATGTAAGCCTGTGCTGTGTTTAAAATTTACTTAATTTCCTGCTTAAGTGGATTGTAATAATAATAATTATTATATTAGGATTACTACATTACAATTTATGTGAATTAAAATATGAATAATGAAGTGTCCTACGATCTATTCTGCTAACCTACCTAACAATTAAGTGAGTCGGTAACTTTTTTCTTATAGATTTAGTTGTGAAATTCGTGGAAATTTCAATAACCCACTCTTGAAAATTTCTGATACATGTTGTTTAACAGTTGAGTGAAATTTATTGTTAATTAAATGAAAAGACATTTTAATAATAATAATAAAGGTTGTAAGCATTTTCAATGCTTATTCCATCTATATTGTTCCGAGTTCCTATGTTATTTATTGGTAAATATTAAAATATGTATAATAAAATTGTAATTGATTGTATCTTATCTGAAGCGGGTCTGTGGATTTAATAGGCCGCAACATATCACTGATAAGTTTTGGAGGTTGATATCCATGGGTGATGGTGATCGCTTACCATCAGGTGGTCCGGTCCGACTATTCGTCTAAAAGAACTATCTTTGTCTATGCATGTAGGTAGGTATCTAGTAAGCGTCCCTGTAAAATAATTTAAATTACGGGTAAACTGTCATTTACAAGCAAAAACAAAGAAGCGGAACCAAATAACTTTAAAGAAAGGGAAAAAACTGACCGGGAATTGAACCTAGGACCCTATTGTTTGTTGGCCGGTTAAGTATGATGCTTTCGAAGTTGGTATTTATGTACTTTAACCGCTTAATATCTATCTATTAGCCCATGTGACTTGCCTACACGTTAGTCACTACAACATACAAAAAAAATTGCTTGGACAAAAAGAGCAGTAGTTAAAGGGGATCGGTAATTAATTAAACCCTGTTTGAATAAAAAATTATGTGTTAATAAATTAATTCTCTCTTGTTTCAGGAAAAGCCGCGTCATGAAAATTAACTATCATGTCAAAAACTAATTAATAAGCTTTACTATTGGGGATACATAAAACAAGTTTAGTGATGTGAAGTGCGCGTCGATATACTTAGTGAAAGTGATGACAGAAATATTTCCGTGTGCATGTATCGATATGTGATAGTGATGTGCAGTCGTGTAGATAAACGGTAATAGAGATAGTTTTTGAAAATGGTGTCTCGCTCGCACGTTATGTTGAGCGTGCTCTTCTATCTACTTCTACAATACGCTCACAGTCAGCAGGAAGTGCTTCTTGAGGAATCAGGTAAGCTTTAGTCTATATGAATGTACTAATTCAAAAAAAGAACTTCAAGACGTTTTGGAACCTAGAGAGGTGCGGTGTGCTGTCGTTCAACTTAATTCAATTTAAGCCAAAACTAGGTAAAGCGAAGAGTTCTACTCTAGGAGAAGCGTTCGCAGCTCGGTCTTCTCCTGAACGATCAGCGAAGTTAAGCAACAGCGGACGCGGTTGGTAGAAGGATGAGTGACCGCTAGTAGTTTTGTGGTCTACTTATATTTAACCACATAATGGAACTGATATGTTTTTCTCTTTACGTCGAATAAAAAAACAATTAAGTCTTATCAGTATGAGTCATCATCATCATTGCAACCCATAACTGTCCCACTACCCGAGCCCAGGTCACTCACAATGTGATGGGTGCAGGCCATGGCCCACCACGCTGGCCAAGTGCGGATTGATAGACGTCACACACCTTTGAGATCTTTATGAGAACTCTCGGTTTCCTCACGATGTTTTCCTTCACCGTCTTCAACTTCTGATACGCACATAACTTTGAAAATTAGAAGTGCGCGCAGCAGGGTTTGAACCCGGGACCTTACGTTCAAGAGACCAACGTTCAAACCGTTAGGCTATCACTGCTTCAGAGGCCAACTATCACTGCTTCAGAGACCAACTATCACTGCTTCAGAGACCAACTATCACTGCTTCAGAGACCAACTATCACTGCTTATCAGTGATTGTCATTATAGGCTGCTATCAGTGTGAGTATCTTCATTATATTGTATCAGTTCTTCAGAGCGCGGTGCATGTACCCACGCTTCCAATAAGCGTTGAACACCAAGTCTCTCTAAGTACGTCTTTAGAACAGGCTTTTTAAAATTATGATATTAGTTATTTAAATAACTTACGTATGTGTATATTCCAGACACTATAGAATGCCTGGCTCGTTTAGGTAATGTGTATGATATACAATTGTGATAATAAACGCGGTCCATAATCCATGAAAAAAAGAATCGTTAAGTGAAAAGGAAGTAATTTAACCCAAGATATACTATTATTTCACGTTATAGGTATTCTATAGCATATACAGTTTTCCGATGATAGATACATGTTTCTTTCCTTTCCTTTAGCTTTTCTTTACGTCGTGTTTAAAATCTAATTTGCACTGCTCCCTCCTAATCTTCTAAGCTAATAATAAGTTCGAAAAACAAAAAATAATTAAGCCCCAAGTTACGGGCTCGATAACGAAGTTTGACAAGATTTCCTTAAGGAATTCGAGTTAATATAAATTAAGTAATACAGTGAACAGCTGGCACTGTTGTAGCTTGAGTATTAATAAATAAACACACAATCTCATTTCTTTATTATTATTCCCTGGAGCTCGATTTATTTATTTATTATTATTGGAGCTTAAAATACTGGAGCTATTTGCGCGGACCTTAAGCTGGCTGACCCTAAGCTGGCAGATCCTTTGCTGGTGGACAGAGGTTATAGTCAATAGAAGCCGATCACAAAGGTTACCATTTAACTTCAAGCGACTCGTCTACTAGTTCGTCGACTAGTTTTATTAATATTAAATAAAAAAACACATGCAAAAGCCTTCTAACATGAGTCGTTAAATATTTTTCTCTTTTTTAAATTTCATTCATAACCACCAGTTTAGACTGCCGTCAAGCGTCCACTCGAGTACCTCTCTGTGACACACGTGCCAAAACCCTTAAACAAAACGCTTAAATGAACATCTTGAACAAATGAAATTGAACCCTAAAATTGTAGCACTAAAGCCGTTAAGAACTTATCATTTGGACTCATGCAATTTAACAGTTAGAAGGGCTGTTTCATCGTGATATTGAAAATTAAGCTGTATTATAACCATCATAAGCTTCATAGACCTAGAAACAGGAAGTTTAAAAATAGCTATAAGGACCCCCCCTTGGTAAACAAAGGAGATAAACTAAAATGCACCTTAATTATACTGCAATAAGGATGTTGTGCTAAGTAATTGAAACCCGCATACCATTTCCTAATTAATAGGACTATGGTATATTAAATTAATTGTAAAAACGAAACAATTATTTGTTATTACCTACATCCATTGAAATTTTGAAGTGTCATGCTGATATTTAATTTAATTTGCCTATCATTGTGGTTTAGGGTGCATTAATTTTTAATGGATGCTCACCACGAACCACATAAGGCGTGGTTTTTGGGTTAATAATACCTCGTATACGTGATGATGTATCTGACAATGTAATCTATAGAGATTAAAAATAAAACTGAAATGAGGTCAAATCATTATATATTTTTTGGAGATTTCAATGTAAGTAGCCTTTGTTATAAATTTAAAACCATATCCGTTTATTTATAACCTCTGGATAAGTTATAAAATAATAAATAAATATTTTAGGACATCTCTCACACAGCTACCTGATCCCAAACCAAGCGTTAGCTTGTATTATGGTGATCAGAACATACTCGTACATATATATTCTTAGATAAATACTTATATAGATATTTTTAACACTCAAACTCACAAAAGAAACAATTCTGTTCATCACAAATTTACCTCCAAATGTATTTAAAAGGAAAATTACAATTTGGTTATTTGAACATTGCTTTATAAATTAGTACAATAATGTCATACACACAATAATAGAATTAATTGACATTATGATATATTGTATTACTTTTGACCTAATTAAATAATGAATTTACTTTGACATTGTTATTATTATTATTTAAAATTATTTTTGTATAATCATCATTAATATTATATAATTTGCACGCTAGGTTACTGACATTGCACACCTTGACGGTAGAATGTAATTGCACCTTAGTTTTAACACTGATACCACCATGTTTTGTACTACATTCATGCAAAAAATATATTATTAAAAGTTTTAATAGTTATTCTGCTATTCTGGGCGGAGACAAATCCAATAAATCAAAGTTATAAAATCAGTCCAGCCGCTGTTCTTGTTCAACTTCCGATATTTGGGTTTGTTTTATTTATAGAGCATAGAAATACCGTCTCATCTTTTGCAAAATTACCACCTGTTATCAATACTATATATACTAGATATACTGGGTAAATGATAAATTTCCAATGTCCTTGACCTCCTGAGAAAGAGCAAAAGGATGAATAAATAGTTAATTTGTAATTAACAAGGGAGACTACACAATTTTTTCACATAATCGCCATGATTGACATTTTGACATCAGGCAATATAGATGGCGTGCACGAGCTGGGTCCAGAGTGACGACCAGGGTCCACTCGTGATATATTACGACGTGAAAATATGAATGATATATTGACATATGGAAAATGTTTACTGAAGGCGATGATGCTTGGGGTCTAACACTATTTTGACCTTTTTATATAAACGTATAGATAGGTAGATAGAAGGGAGAGTAGGAAACACCAACACACTCTTATAAAATACTAAGTGTTATCAATCCTATTAATAATATAGTGAGGGTAGGAACTCTAAACGACTCCCACCACGTCGAAACGGTAAACTCAAGCGCAGAACGGCACCAGGACACTTCTCTCGTTTCTCGTAGCGTAGCGAAGCTCTGCCCATTGATCTTTGATTTGTATAATTGAATAATATTGAAGTAATAATTATAATTGTCAAATCTATGTTTGAGTTTAATTGAAAAGTTTATTATATTCATTGGTTGTGTCGAGTGTGTATTTTTTTAATTTCATTATTGATAGGAACGCTAAGTATATTATAAATGCGAGTTTGTGAGGATGGATGTATGTTTGTAACTCGTTCATGCTAAAACGACTGAACGGATTCCAATGAAATTTGACATCGAGATAGCAATAACACATAGGCTCATTTAATTAACACACCAAGCAGGCGAAGCTGCAGGCGAAAACTAATAACATCTAAAGGGAACTAAATCACTAGGAAAACAAAATCATAATTTCGCAATGTCCATTAAAAAGCTCAAAAGAACAAGAGAAGAGAGACTGCACAAATTTTTGACAAAATCGCCACGTCCTATAAATTGGCGTCACGTAATATAGATGGCGTACGTGAGCTGCGTCCAGAGTGACGACCAGGGTCCACTCGTAAAATATTACGACCTAAAAATATGAACGGCGTATTGAAATATGGAAAATGGTTTCTGAAGGCGTTAACGTTTAGGGGAATCTGTTTGACGAATATTTGATGAGACTGTATATTTTTTACGTCCAACGCTAAGTGACATGGGATCTAATATAGAAAAATGGTCATGTGTGACTTATTGCTGCTTTGTAGTAAAATTAAGACTTTGAAGTAAGATATAAAAATATATATTAGAAATGTAACAACGTGGATATTTGTGCATAAGTAAAACGTCACGAAACTAAGGAAATAGCAAATAAAAGTAATATCATGTATTTACAAAAAGTACTCCAGCGATGAGCAAAATACCGCGTGGTGGTAACCGCCTTAACAAACTTCCTCGTCAGACCAAACAGAACTCGCTCGTGTAAAGACAAGGTACACTTATACTCTATTATTGACTCCAGTAGCTTCCACAGTGTACTGCTTCCCTTCTTTAATTGTCTTTCCCGCGTGAAGAAGGCCCCTCACTTTCATCATGGCTGGCTTCAACCCACTAATCTCTTCTCCTCTTTTTCTCGCCGTCCTTCAGGCATCCTCCTTCCCATTCTTCTTCTGTTACCCGTCCTAAAGCGGTATGTTGTTATTATGTCTGGGGTCAGTCAGTGGCGTTATTGATTTGGGTTATTTCAGCGATGTACTACTTCCCTTCGTTCTTTGTTTTCAACGCACATGCGGGTCTATTACTTTCTTCCTTTCCAGCAACGCATTAGTGACACCACAGTCTGGTGTTGTTAATGTCAATGGGCGGTGGTGATCGCTTGCAGGTGACCCGTCACCAGAGCATACTCCACCACGCTGCTCCAATACGTATTGGTGGCGGGGTTAGTGGCCAACCCAAGTTTCGGAAGTTTTTAAGTTGCCCGACATGGCTTAACGATTGCAATATAAAAATAACAACCGGAACTGATGGCTTTACGTACCCTCCGAATCACGGAAGCGCTCATAATTTTTTGCCACTAGCGGTCACCCATCCTTCTACAGCTTAACTTTTTCGATCACTAACGACCGTCACATGCCGTTGGGCTATGAACGCTTCTTCTTCTATTAATTTTGTCACGTAATTGACAGAAATAATAAAAATGGAGAAGTAATGGAGAAAATGATCTATGTGAAAAATAGCCTATTCTATTTCATTGTTATAAAAATAAACACAAATAAAAACAGACAGCTTATTTAACCGACATTTCAATTTTCGAATTTCGGTTCGTTTTTACTAAATTAATCTTTGTCACCACAATACAAGCTGTTGCGAGTATCAAAAAAAAGAAATAATGCGACAACAATAGCTACCAACTACCAACTACCGTGTCACGCCTGCGGCCATATTCCACTAACTACCCGCATTTACTATTACATTTTAGTGTTGCTTAACTAACGATAGCTGATGTATCGATAGCTCGTATCAAGTCATAATTCATAGTATCGATACTATCGTTAGACTTCAAACTTTGACAATACTCGAAAACTGATAGACTTAGCGATAGATTGACATTTCGCAATATTATTGATAATTGGTGTCTAATGTTCTATCTTTTCTTTCTTTTTTATTTGTTTCCTTATCTCTATTTCAAATTGATCTCATATTAATAATATTACATGTAATCCTAATGTCTATTCTTTTCATATATTTGATGCATTTGCTTTTCCCGATTTCATTTTCGAGTCTTCAATTCTATGCCGCCTTCGCTGATATCTGCTTAGACCAAAGGTTGACTGGGAGAGAATGCTAAAAGTCTTAAGTCCGTCTTTTGTACCACAATGTGTTGATATAACAAAAATTAAATAAATAAATGAATAAATAATGAAGCTATTGTGGCTGCGAGTCGCTGGGCTCAGCGACTAGTGTCGATAGTAAGTAATTATCCGAATAAGCAACAGTGGGAGTGGTCGATAGTCTTCTAATGAGAAAAAATTCTCGCACGCTGTCGTGCTTCGTAGAGCTCGCAACGCCATCGGTCCTGGCTTTTATCGTTACAAAGCAGTCGTTAAGGCTTCCGACGCCGTCGGGCGCGATAATATACTTCATCAACAAACTCTCTTAAGAAACATCTGGGTTGCATTGATGAAGGCCAATACAGTCCCTAATATCTATACAATTATATTTATTATTCGAGATTATCGATACATCAGCTATCGATAGTTAAGCAACTACAGCGGCAACTATTACCCGCAGTGCAAAATGAATGGTATTTCACCGTGGAATTGTGCAGCGTTTTTGTAGCGCAATTTCTGTTTGACGATTGTTCGATGAATAATTTGTTGTAAGACTTCTTGCGTACTGCTGAATCGAGGGTATAAATTATGCTGGTTGACTTCGAGATAGAATATTTATGATAAACTGTTAAGTGAAGTATTGCTTTGATTTATTTCAGTTGAATAGTAACATTCTGATGTAGGTGACCGGGACTGGCGTCGCGACTGACGACCGCGTCAAACGACCGCGACTTATAACTGCGACCGACGCCTGCGACCGACGGCAGTGACTGAAAATAACGACCTGATAATGATAATAACTGACGTCCGCTGCCAACGATTGTGACTGATGACCGCGACCTGTTTCCGACGACCGCAACTGACGACTGCGACTGACGATTGCGACCAACGCCAGCATTGATTGCTTTGTTCGAATTTCTACGGAGCTTTTATCAATACCGCGTGACCCATGTTTGCGTTGCGTGCAAACGTTATGTGCTTGCGTTTTTTCACTAATTCAAAACCTTCAGAAATAATAATATCATAAATCTATTACGGTTTAATAGAAATAGTTCTGTGTTGGATAGCGAAGCCTCAGCAATAGCAGCCCAAAAAACCAACCAATAAAATTAATCTGCACAATTTGTCTTCATACTTTTGGTTAGGTTCTGTTCCGCAGATTTTCGCCCAGCGAAGTGAGTAATTTGGCTGCCGGACATACAGGTTTGTGGCTTTCAAACTCCGCCTGCTGCGACTAAGCTCGCTCTCTCCTACTGTGTCAAAGCATTAACACAGTTCATAGTTTCTTTGACGGCTACCAGAGTTGCCGATGGTGAAACTGTGTTTCATTACTCACTTTGTAGGTCGTTTTGAGGTTCGTACACAAAGGTTGAAAACAGAAACGTTTCGTTTACTTCGATGTCCGTCTGTCAGTAGTCTATCAGTCTGTCACAGAGCTTTATCTAGTAACCCGTAATAGGTACTCATTAAATTTTGTTACTGAATATATGTTACTGTGGTTCCTAAAACAAAAAAAATAATTCAAGAAGCTTGTTATATACATATTTTAGTTTAACTTCTGAAGCGTAATAAGTCGACGTTTACAATTTTTACACAATATTTTTTATGATACCTACCAAAATAACAAATAAATGAACTTTATACATATACTGGCACTGTACAGCAGTCGATTC
>DWKC01000721.1:0-11719 GCA_018249195.1 Racta chiria
CACATTGTGACCACTCACAATCCAAACCGACCCAAGCCCAGTAGTGGGACAGATAAGGGTTGCAAAGAAGATAGTTGTATAGTCTTGACGAACCTATTAATAAATCGTGGAAGTAGTTGACAAAATTACGCAACGTTATTAGCCAACTGGTACCTATTTCATTAAACGTGACCATATAACGAAACGGCTGATCATTTCATGATACAGGCAAGTCTAGGATCTACCACGACACACTTATGTTATTGTTACATTTGAGGCCTAGTAGACCTCGCATCTAGGGAGAACATTTTGGTCCAATCGACCTTATATTTGACACTGCGAGCACTTTACCAACAGTTGTGATTATAGTATATATATATATATAGTAGTATTATAGTATAACGCAGTTTTGAACCGATCTTGGTGTTTTATTTAGCCACTGCCCCCGTGCCTCCCTTCAGCCAGCAATTGACTGAATTGTTTCATAGTAGAAAACAATACATTAGACGTTGTGTAGGCTATGTCGTCGTTGGTTTTAACATTATTTAGAATCCACCTTTCGTCCTTCATAATCCACTCTCATACAAACACAGTCCAAGTTTCCGGCATCTGTGGATGTGTTCGCACCAAGATAGAATGGGGAATATACAATCAGGAAAATATTACTTTCAAATAGCATCCAATGAAAATAAAACCCTTAAAAGTTTATTACAACAGTTATACTTTAAGAAAGAATCGGACATAAAACGATAAAAATACAATAAAACCAACCCATTCCGACAGAATACAGTTAATACATACATCGATAAACTTTTCAATTTAAAACAACTTAAAAACCTCCTCATACCTTCAGATATTTTATAATACACTTTTAAAATCCAGTGAAATAAAATATTGAGTGACAGCGAATCACAATTTAACTTGAATTTTACAAAAAATACTTAAGTCGAAAATAGCATTCATTACCTACTTATTGTAAGATTTAAAATACAAATTTGAATATTTTAAGTGTTCCTTAATAAAAATCAAACTTTACTGGATTAAATTAATTAAATTATCACTCAAGAGGAAAAGGGTTTCTACAGAAAAGAACACATAAATTACGTAATTTTATTGAGGAACAGTTATTATGTACGTGTTACAATGTGAAGCGCACATCTGTGACCTAACACGTGTTCCGTGCAGTACCGAACTATTAACGATGCCAACAACATGTATTGTATAGACACGACGCAGCCAACATATTATTATTCATATATTAGAGGAAAGGCACTTTTCATACGACTACGAATAAACTCGATTACGATACAACTTGCCTTACATTTACTATGTTGTATATGTAATGTTGGTATATGTAAGGAAAGTATTTAATCCATTCAAATGTTCCCGCTTTGAAAAACTGACGCTTAAATGCCATCAGAGTTCCTGATTCTCATTGCACGTTTTGTTCAGAAACTAATCAGCAGTATGAATATGGACTACCACACAGTGAATGATTGTATGTACCTATATACACAACAGGGCTTTAGTCTGTGACTGCATTTCGTTGACTAAGAAAATAAACAAATACATTATCTTAAAGTATTACGATGCTTTGAATATAACGGTTAATGTAACTTTTAATAATGTAAATAATAAAATTATATAAAAATATAGTATGCAAAATTGATTATTGTTGAAATTTCATTTAGAGTATTTGTAATGAATCTTTACCTTTCAGAAGCACACATTGCAGTTCAGCTAATTATTTGTTCGTGGTTAAATGATAGGTGGTTAACGGTTATTCTCGATATTCTATCTATCCTTATTAATCCTGAACTTCCACGCAACTGTTAAAAAGTCACCAATTTTGTATTGTTACTACCTCTTGGTAAATTGGAGATCTCCTGTCAGGCGAGGTGTCATGCTGCGGCGCGGCCGAGCTGGGCGATGAAGGAAACCGTAAGCGAGATTCAGAGTTCTTTAACGACATTGAGGATGTATGTGCGAAGTCCTCACAACCTTACAAAATTTTCAGATATTTTGGATAGAGATTACCGAAATGACCGTAAGACAGAATGATTTGCTCAATGCTGCTCGGCATCTAAATCCGGAACTGCTATCAGTGTCGTTCCGCTCACAAGAGCTCATTAATTAGACAGAACATATAACAGAATTATGACATTTGTCCTGACACGATAACATCAGGGATCACTTAACACGCCGTTGTGTGTAAGGCAACCAAAATATTACAAACAGAGCATTAATTTAAATCGAAATCTAAGCAAGCTCACATCGAAGCAGTACAACGAGCAAGAAAGCGACACTTAGCAGCTTTTGCGAAACAAAAATATTATTGCCCGTTTATTCTCACCATATCGTAGACGCGGTTACGACCCGAATGACGATCACAACAGCAGAGTTGTTCTAATATCAACAAGAGATCAAAATAGACTAAAACTACTGTGATAGTGCATTAATATTAACTCCCGCTTTTGTCAATATTACTTTACATTTTACTACTTTAATAAGAAACATTACGATTAGCGTTATTGAGTAATTTGTGATGTCATATCCCTAATAGAAAACGACCACTGAGTATGTATGCCATTCGGACCGCAATGTCATCTCTAATCACATCACATATGAACATCGTCGTGGTATCTTTGTTCCACGCAGATTTCTCACCTCGAACAGATTTTCTCGAACAAATGTATCGATACATTTATCACATAACTAACATTATTAGCGTAAAAGGCTTTGATGGTCTATCTACTACATTTTCTTGCAATCCACTCCCCGAAGGGACTAAAACAACAGTCAGCAACTAAATAATTTAACTTAAACAAAAATAATTACTCCTACAGTCAAACGTAATAATACACGAATCGGGAGTAAACTAATTAAAAATTATGAAACATCGACGAATAAAATATTAGTAAAACTAATAACGAACTACGACTAACTGTAACCTCTAATGGAAAGTCGGATTACCCCAATGGCGCAGGTTCCACTGTTCCTCAGTAGACTGAGGAACATGTTCCGCTTGTGGCTTAGGTCATCCAGTTGCGCATAGGGTACTCCAGTTGTGTCCACACAGTAGTGTCCTCTCAACAAGGCCATGTCGATACAATGCAGTTCTCAATACTCTATCTCTCCTCGATTAAGTCGTTATCTAGCAAATTCTGTGTCAGTTACATGTTAGTTAAAACTACTTTACCTATAAGATGATCCAAAGCTTACGGCTAGATAGATTATTGATAACAGCAAATAGTTACCTAGACATGAACGCTCAACATTTTCCTAATAACACACGCTCAATACAGATCAACAGTCGTGTCCCCTCAACACCTCCAACAACGCCTGTCTGTATCTGTACATTCATCAAGGTTCCAAGTCGCACATACTTTATAAGGCAGCCAAGTCTAACATTTCAGTGTTATATAGTTATATCATGTGAAGCTCATTTCTTACACGAAATTGAAACGGAGCGACAATCTAGAGTCCTACATTTCCTATTTACTTTGATCTGTAGATATAGTACAGGAAAAGTATTTCAACATTGTACGCAGGCCAATTACCGTCGCTGCGCTGTTCGTCCGGTATTTATCATGCGGTAATAGTTCAATACTATTTTTTTATTCCTTAGTTCGTTAAGAATTGATAATTAATTATTCATCTAGCATGCTAAAGTCAATGGGAATAATAAAATTTGAAATAAGCTTAACTCGCCTGTAGACGAATCTTAGTTCTTAGTCGCATCCATTTTATTGAGAGCCATTAAAAATAAGTTACACGCGAGTAATTACCTTGTAAGGATGATGATCTATTTTAATAGGCGTAAGAATGACGTAATAATGAGTAAGCGTTAAAAAACTATTTTTAATTGTCATGTTATCAGGACTCGTTATTTTTACTATTCACTGCACAGTTCTGGTGTGGTACGTATGTTAGGAATAAGGATCCAGATATGAAAAAGTAAAGATCTATCGAGCTTCCAACAAGACATAAGAGACTTAATAGAAAATATTCTAGCATTAAGTTCGCCCATTGTAATCGTTTCTGGTTTACAATAAACTTTAGATAAATAAAATAATAAAAGATGCGATAGAATGTTACCCAAAGTTAAGACAAATTTAATGTATGTTACTTGTTAGACATCTACCTTACATATTGTACACGTTGAGGATTTAGTCACGTAACATCGGTTTTAACACCTAGGTGTTTATACCTAAAAGGACTTTTAGGATTAGAATCCTTGCAAATGGGCAACTGAGTTGAGCCACTAGTGGCTAGCGATAAGTCAACAGTCAACATTCATCGATACGTAGTGGAGACCAAACAACGTGTTTGAATGTTTGACCACTCGCTGTACAAAACAACAACCCTCGTTAATTTTGGTATTAACTCGCGGCGGCCACTAGGGGCGCATTTACGCAGCACCCATTTACAAGAACAATTATAAGTTGCAATGACGATCAGCTTGGAAAATGGAGGATATGAATGTTAAATGAGCGCCGATAGTGATTAATATCGCGTTGGCTCAGAACCAGTTCAATATGAAATTATTCTTGCGTGAGTCGAGTTGTAGTACGTTTTAGTCCTAATATTTTTTAAGTGGAATAGAGAACATATAAAACCCTTAATTGAGTATTGGATTAAAAATTAGTAGCAAATAGTAACACTATAATAATACAACTTAAGTCCACCTTCATATTACGTATTAAGCACGAATATTGCGGGCGCCTTCGTAATCCACATACTATTATGGTAGCCGTGCATTGGATTCGTTCACTCACAGAATATCCTAGTTGTCCAGAGACCATCTTATATCTATTGGTACAGTAATATTGTTATCCTCAACACATTAATACATAATCTGCTCGAGTAAGATATAGAAATATACTTAGACATGAAATATGATGTCGTCATTTAATACAAAATATGGTGCGCAAAAAGTTTTGCTTTACATATTTACAATTTATTGTATTACTTTGTCAATACTTGCGATACTTCGATGTTCATTGAAACCGCTTATTTGCCGACAAAATACTAACATTGAAACTAATATTTTGGTCACAAATTACTACTACGTAGAGTATTTCATACATTAAATCAAAGTTGTAACATCAGAAATGCTCATTATTGCTATTGATACATTTACAATCTTTGGAGATATCATAATTATACATATTCGCGATTAATATTCTGTCAAATTTAGCGTTAAGGCATCATGTAAGCAAGTCATATTATATTTTTCATAATTCATATTTAATTTATGGTAAGTAATAATTATTTAGATAAATCATTCTTCGATGTAATAGTAACTTAATTTTTGGACGGAATCCTATTGCAGATGGATTGAAATAACGTAGACGATACTCGAGGGTATTTTATTTACACATATAGATGGAACAAGTATAATTTTGATTTTCATCTCCCATTTTAATAATACTGAATAAGGAGCATTTCTGAGAATATATTCAAGGTGTTGAGTTGAGCACTCGTCACTCGCCAAGGGTACAATGTGATATAGTCGTATAAAAATATTGAAGCAATCCTGCGACCGATTTAAAGTCAAAATGTGAATATATTTTCTGAGAAGTATCGGTTATCGAGTAGTATTATGGACGGGTGTTCTGTACACAATGTTCAATGGGACGGGACCGCGGGGACATTGTTCGTATAGTGCATTTGGCAATAACTGTTAAAATTCGTTCGAATTTTACTACACACACGAATGATCCCGAAGTAACAGGTAGTATGGATGCGCGTGCACAAGATGCAACTTTGTCGTACGTTTACCGTTCGCGCAGTTCGACGTCTGTTATCAATACCGACGTCGGTTCTAACGGACAATCATGGACAATGCCGCCGTAGTCGTAAAAAATATCTTGAAAGTCCAGATTACTCACAATCCAGGCAAAAATGGCTTCACGAATTCGATATCACCGAAACTTCCTATTTGACGAAGTAAAACATATTAAATGTGGCATTTAACTCGTATGACCACAATCGTGCGTTTACGTACGATACAAAAACAGATTCAAAATGAGCGCGGCCTTAGGCCCACTGCAGACAAATATCCAATTATTCAAAACAAATATTACTGTACTCACTGTTACTCGTATTAAGATATAAGCGACCAGCCCTTGTATCTGGCAAGTGCAAACCAACACCTCAGTGAGGAAATGAGAGGGTCCTTGTATAGACCAAAGGAAAGGCTATACCTATACTTTAGTTGTTCTACATCGTTTGAGCAACAAGTCAGAGCTGAGCCCACAGTAGCCTCGACGTGGCTGTCGCCTCTCTCTTCATAATACTTAAAATCGTAAACAATACTTTGACGTAAAGGTAATTGAACTTACCCTAGTAGTAGCTAGTTTTCGTTCGGTCTATATCACACCCGTGAGACGCACAAAACGTTAAGACTAGATACCTCTCTTAGTTTATGAATAAACAACGTACGAGCTACAACCTACAAAATGAAACCCGACCTGAATACTATCTAAATTCTAATTAATATTTTACTGCAAAATTGAAATGATTCGCTGCTACGGCTACCTGCGCTAACATTAGTTTTGGTTGTGTTGAGATATGCCATAATTAACGAGTATACAAAATTTGCGTTACGACTCTACATTATGCAATGGTATCTTGAGCGCCCTCTTTGACGCGTCAAGGCGCAAATGGAGCAGTAGCATTAGAGATGTCTACAAGATGCGCTAGGAAGTATGTTAAATGAAATTCAGTAATTACTTCAAAAATATTTTAGAACTTATTCCTTCCCGGTTTAAGCACAAATCCAGCCAACAGTTAAGTCATTACTGGAGAGAAAACTAAAAATATAGTAAGAAAAAGGAATAAAGAATATGAAAGACGCAAATTTATATTCGACGCATTCTTTAAGCAATTTTCAACATTCAGTCTATCAACGACTCTCGAGCCATTCGCCTGTCAATAGTCACAGCATAATGTCACTTGTTGATCATAGATAGATAGATTACTGAAAAAGGCCTAAAACATATTCCCACTCTTATTATGTACAAACTACAAATACATAACAGCGAGACATGATTCCTGAAACACTCGCAAACGTAACTTATTATCTTTTAAGTTAATTTATACGTTGTTAATTAAACTTGTGATGCATTAACTATTGCACTCTGACATACTTAAATATTTATAAGCAAATGCACTAACTTATTTCAACCTCACATTACAATAAAATTATTTATTATGCCTAATTTATATATCTGAAGCCTGCTTGGAGGTAGGTAATTTTCTGTTTTCAATGTAAGCCGTAAACTATATTTAAAATTGTGACGTCACAGGGACACGTGAAACGTGAGACATGCTTGTTAGAAGTAGCTGTTAAGATACAAATTTCTTGTGTACCAGTGGTTCTTTTATACATTACAAATTTTATTGTAATTTCAACAGAATTGCTTTTTTGTACAGTTGGAATCGAATAAAATGGCTGAACACAAACGGCACATGCAACGCAATGCGAAGTAAGGACAGTAAACGTGTCTATTGTGCCGATATACAGAGGCGAAAACAGATTACTACTTACAGAAACAATGGTACTTAAATAACCTTATTAAATAATAATGACGAAAGTGACATATTTTTCAGTTTTAAGATTTGTAATGAGTTACAATACAAAATATATGACGAAAATACGTAATTTATAAATTATTATTTCTTAATTATTTATCTCATCAACTGTTTTGCATTAGTTAACTTTCTTATACATCATGTGTAAGCGGCATGCATTGAAGTATAAAGGGTGATGTAAATCATAAACAAACACCAACATCTATTTTTTTTTAAATTAATCTACTATTTCTATAACTAAAGCGCCGTCAGGGTTTGTTGTAAAAACCGTCTTTCAGGCAATTTTAACTTAAAAACATCAGCCCAGATGGTTTAAACTATAGTAGCGAACGATGCCCAGTGATGTAATGTAATAATCAATCAAAGTGTAGATCATGAGGAGTCATTGGAGCATAACAAAATCACGCTAAAATATTTTTTGTTTTGATTTTAGTTGTTATTAAATTATAATTTCTAAAATATATTTTTGATTTCAATGGTAATAAAGAATTATTATAATTTAATAAGAACTTCGACTATCTTGTATGAAAGTAAATTGTAAAGTAGTAAATAACCTGATCAGGCTAGGTTTGTTGTTCACAGTATTTACATTTGGCTTGAAACCCTAAATGGCCCACTAGTGAGCACGGCCTCTCCTCCTCCGGAGGCCTGGAGCATACTCCACCACGCTGCCTCAACTACATTCAGCTACACTATATTTTTGACGCTCAATACGACACTAAACTTGCAAAACTTTCATTTATATCCTTACTCAATACACATACAAAACAGTAGATGAGACAAGACGAGAGATTAGAACGGTGTGCTGAACCAAAGTTCCCGTAGTGTTCACAACACGCAAACAATTTTATCAACAAACTTTCCTTGGACATTCCCGCTCACATAAGGCGTCACAAAAACATTTATGACCGTAGAATGAAAGGAACGAAGCTCTGTTAAAATGACCGCAAAGAAACGGGCGGTCGGCAAAACTCGGCTACTGTCGACAATCGTCGACGTCGGCAAGTGTCGGGAGGGGGGGCCGTACACGTGTTTATAAATAGTCTCTGTTTACACAGTCGAGTGTTGATTGCGAGCTGGGTTACACCGGTGTACACGGCTTGCTGAGTGACCTTCGCTTCTTGTCTCATTTCTTCGTGGGCGTACCTCTTTGTGTGAGGCCTTCGAAGCGTTTGAAAGTGTAGTTGATAAACACCCAATCCTTGTACGCCACCTCACCGTCCTGGTTTATTGGCGCTGATTCTGGAACAGTAATGGGAATTGGCAATGATAAAGGCATCCCTACTTAACATTTGGAGAATGTTACCATTCAACTATAACAATCAAACCTTTACAGTGATGACGGTTAGAACAAATTTTTGGAATTTTTCGTTTCCAAATACAATCTTTAAAAAGTTTATTTGTCGTGGATTGTATCCGTTTTACTATGATGGGTCGAGATATTCTAGCTATACCAACTATATATTACCAACAAGGTCGGTAGTCACGGCAGATGAACGTTAAGCCAAAAATTAAGTGTACAATAAGTAATCTGTCCGTCCGGTGGACTCTGTTCATAATGACACTCACGGATCTCTAGTTTGACGTCGGGGAAGTCGTCAAAGTTTGACGTGTCGTCAATAGAGCGCACGTCAACGGAGATGGCAGCGGGGCGCTCGCGCACGTGACTCCAGTCCACGCCGCGGAAGAACTGGACCGACTTCACGTCTTCGATGCCGCGCTGCGAGCCCAGTCTGAAATACTATTTACGTTAATATTCACAGAATCCATACATCCAGAGTTGTACACATAGTTGTACATATTGTAGTCATACAACACTATAAACATACAATAAATATTTTATTATTATCATCGTTAGTTTTTGCCTAATGCACATTCTCACCATTACCAAGAGTTGACTGGTAGAGATTGCCACTTGGCATTAAGTCCGCCCATCGCAAACGATTGTAGTAAAGGAAAAATAAATAAATACATAGACACTTGTACAATTTAATTTTAAAATGTAGCATTTTGGATAACCCAATTACGAGTCTCTGCTCGTGACTGAGGCTACCCAAAGCATACTCCACCACACTGCTCCGGTGCGGATTAGAGGGAAGGGTGAGTGGCCAGCCCAAGTGTCGGAAGTTTTTATGCCGCCCAAAGGCCACAGACATGGCCTAACGATTACTATCTATCGATAGCAACCTGGACCGACTGCTTTACGTGCCCTTCGAAACACAGCAGCTTCACCCATCCTCCTATTACCGCGCCCGCTGTTGCTCAACCTTTCCGATCACTGACGATTGGCACTAGCCGTCGAGCTATGAACGCTTAAGTTTTTAGATATGGGTGTATATTTGATCTTGATATTCGTACCGACGCTTCACTAACTAAAATACTAAACACATAGTATCCGTAACGTCATTTGTAATAAGTACATCACCTGCGATCAGGCTCTGAACAGAACCGCATTATGGTCTCCCTGGCCTCCTCGCTGATGGGTATCTCCGGGGGGAAGGTCAGTGACTCCCTCCATGACATCACTTTTCTGTATGTCTCTTGAGGGGACTCCGAACAGAATGGCGGGTATCCTATCAGCATTTCATACCTGGAAAGAAAAACTTATCGTAATCGTAAACGGCGTCGAATCCATTCGTCAGATCATAATATCTCTAGTCCACGTTAGATCCAATAAGCTTTAGGATTCCGTAGTGGATTCGGTACCGTCATATTTTCACCTGTTCTACAGGTAAAGTGTGGATGATGTGAAATATCGGTCGATAAATTGTTTAGTAACGTGGATTTCAAATCGATCGATCTAAGACCGAAGATAATCTTTTAAGTATTTTTTGTTAGGACCATCTATCTGTACATCACGGTCATGGTGTACCATGGCGGTATATGGGCACTATTGCTCTTTGGGTTGTTGGGTAAATACATGGGATTTTTAAAGGTGTAAGCAGTTGCATCTATATTGAGTTCAAACCAGCCTCCTCTAGGATCGTACACCCGAAACCTGTACCTGCAATCTGCTTAACAACGAGGAGCGAGGCTATAAGGTCTTCCTCCAACAAGTGGCAGCGCTCTGTCCCGCCCATTAAATCCCAACAATACTCATATAATGCTTATTTTTCAAAAGCCTGGCTACTATTGCCACCTCATTTTGAAGCAACATGTTTCTCGTATATCGGTCACAGTACCGGTACTACAGTTCGCCGTATTGGTTGCTGAGATGATAATTTCGGTCCCAAGGCGGCGGTCAAGGTACCTTGCAATCTATACTTGTATGTGGTTTTATAGTGAAAAAAGATATTACTTAAAATAATATTACTTTTCCATGAGAAACTATCGCGGTTGCATATGAATGACATTTTTATTTTATCTTACGTATCTATTTGGGATGACAATAGTATATAAATTACTTAAATCGTTACATGCTGTGTTATTTGCTACACGAAGCTAAATATTTAGCCATATTTCTTAACTCTTTACATTAATGCAAATTATCACATCATGTATTAGAGATTGCCCCATATTTGGATTAATCAGAGAGACAAGAACACGTGTTAAATCCTTCCCAGCGTTCACTATAGTAAATTCATAGTCATAAATAAATTTCGATAACCTTCGCAAAGCTTACATATCGCGGAACGTTTCGTTGCTACAACAAACATACTTCGCAAATATAAAATTAAAGCAACTAAAACCACAACAGCAACGTAGATCCATAATCTTTCTTTATCAGTCGCTTCACTAGTTGAAAAATTGCCGCCAGCTCGCCGGCATTTTGATTTTACACGAATAAATATTGACGGGTTGGACCCCATGTTCAATCTTCAAAAAAGTATCGGATGCCATAGAATGCTATGCCCAATCCCATGTCGCAACATGCAACAACAACATGGTGTCTAAAGAGGTGACAGACGACAGCTGCTTGATAGTAAGACATTCTTCTTTGCAACCCTTATCTGTCCCACTACTGAGCTCGGGTCTCCACTCACAATGTGAGGGGTACAGGCCGTAGTCCACCACGCAGGGAAAGTGCGGATTGGAAGATTTCACACACCTTTGAGGACTTTAGGAGAAATCTCGACAGTACCTACAGGTTTCCTCGCGATGTGTCCTTCACCGTAGCAAGTGATACTCAAATTCTGATGTG
>DWKC01000722.1:0-11714 GCA_018249195.1 Racta chiria
CACACACACGCATAAATAAACACA
This sequence comes from Racta chiria, assembly GCA_018249195.1. NCBI lineage: Eukaryota > Metazoa > Arthropoda > Insecta > Lepidoptera > Hesperiidae > Racta > Racta chiria. The sequence continues at coordinate 25 of DWKC01000722.1, forward strand.
CCCCGAACATAATCTTACTTTACATTATAATTAAGCTTCTAATTTTGTGTGTGTTGACTTTTATGTATGTCATAAGATAAATAAAGATTTTACTAATTAAAATAAGCGGCGTGTACATATAGAAATTAATAATATTCCTTTAGATGACAAATCTACAATGTATCACATTCTGCAGATGTCATGTCGTAAGTCGCTTAATTATTCACCGCACGCTATCAGAAAGCAGTGAAGTCATGTCTGATTGTCAGTAATTCTGTGGTTGAAATGGACTGGAAGCAATTGCCCCTTTGTGTTTGAGCTGCGAAGTAGCGAGAGGCCAATCAAAGTTAAGCGTGCCGCGGAGCTAATCAGTCCTTTTGTGATTGGATGCGCACCTGGACAATCTCTGGTGTCTCCATATTTCTAAATTGCTTCATGACATATCTTTAACACGTCAACAGCTCACTGTCGGTGCTTCCTCAGATCTGAGGAGGTCAAGAGCATATTGCGTCAGCTGCTCCAATTGGTGGAGGGATTAGCGCCGTAAGTTGTAAAGCCTCCCAAAGAACAACAAGACTGAACGACTGCTGTATAAGAATAAGAACCTCGTTTTATATACCCTCCGAAGCATGGAATCACTGAAGTAAATTTTCAAGAGCAATTACCATCCACATTTCTATCATCCAGTTGCTTTAACTTGTATAGCTATGAGCATATCATAAGATTGTTCTTTGCAACCCTTATCTGTCCCACTCGGCTCGGGTCTCCACTCACAATTTGAGGAGTACAGCTGGCCACGCTGGCCAAGTGCGGATTGATAGACTTCACATACCTTTCAGGACTTTATGAGAACCCTCGGGAGTGCACGTTTAATCACGATGTTTTTCTTCCTCCTAGCAAGTGATAATCAACTTCTGATACGCACATAATTTTGTAAATTAGAGGTGCGAGGTGGGTGCAGCAGGATTTTGAACCCGGGCCTCCCGTTCAAGAGACCAACGTTTAAACCATTAGGCTATCACTGCTTCATAAGATTAAAAATAAATAATAATGCCTAGTTTGTAACTTTGCGTCGATGGTATTCTATTTGAATGCATTTTCTTGCCAAGTTACACGTCAAAAAAAGAGATTTTCATGACTTGAGTCACTTGTCGAACGACTGGTAATATGGCTGGTGGTTCTCAGCCAGAATTTCTTTCTACGCCATCGCAGTCATTTCGTTTGTGCTTCTGATGAGCATTACATGACGACTTACCATAGTTTCGTTCAGAACAGTCTGAGAACCCCGAACAAGATTTTTACCCAGATCCACTTCCTACTGAATGCTGCAAGTAATAATGAAATACTTTGCAAGCCGATTTATAAAACTTAAGTAATTTTGTTGGAATTCTTCATAATTATAATTATCTTACAAAGTTCAAACTTCCAACATTCAAACAAGTCTTCAATAACTAGATATTATTAAAACGTTTATATATTTTAAGTTGGTATTTTATATCTTATTAATTTGTTGATTTACTTTTTTTTTGCAAATTCAATCAATGCAAAAATTTATGCGACGGTGAATCTTGAGACAGATTTCTACTAAATACGTAACTCATATTTGTATTTAAGCCAAAAATCTGATAAAAAACACATTGTATGATACAAATTTTTGCCTTTTCTTATGTCCTTGTTATTAGATCAAGATCAGACTCAAGAACTACTATTTAGTTTTTTATACTCATTAAATCTCTTTCAAAACAGTCTATTGCCTTTCCTGTAAAATTTGCGAAATGGTAGATGTAAGCTCTTGGAATGTCACGGGCGATATGTCACTACTGATCAATTGCCGGCTCTTGAAGGTACCGTATCCGATCTGACCCCACTAAGGCATGTAGTGTTCTCGTAGTTTGCTGAGCATTTCATTTCAAATGATACCTAGATCGCGCTACGGCGGGATAATTGAAAAACTTGAAACGCTGCTCCAACTTGAAATGACCAGTTATCAAGCGAGTAAATTCTTTACGTTCGACGGCCATGAAAGTGAACTAAGAAAGGTTGAAATATTCGTAAATTCGAATTCTTTGTTTTACTGTTCGAGTGTTTTTTTGTATCAAATAAAAATATGGAGATTATCTTGAAATAATTATTGGCGAAGCGGGAAACAGGCTGACTCGGATGCCAGTATATTCGTTAGCCTCAGCAATGTTCGTTTGCTTGTTCGCCGGAGCAATGGGCTGCGGTAGCGCCGGTGTACAAAATATCACATCAAACACTTATATACACAGTACGGTAAGGTAGATGCCTTACCGGCAGATGCGAGTTAACGATAGCGGCAGCGAATCAGCGATCCACGGGCGTACAACATCAATGGTGGCAACGAACACCAAGATTTGTTCCAACTTGCGGTCACCCATCCAGTTTTCGTCCACACTCGCTGTTGCTCAACTCAGTCCATAGCTTACAAGTCGCTGTTTATATTATAAGAGTTCGATTTTCGCTTGCAAAAAATTAAACTATCGGTGTGGGAAATCTAAAAAAATGGCAACATTGAGAGAGCACAAAAAAAAACAAATACAGTCAAGTGTAACATCGACGTTAACATAAAAGAAGATAAAGCGAACGATGTCGTTCTCACGTATATATTAACATAGATGTCAATATAAAATTTACAATTTAGCCGTCACTAAACATGTTAACGTAGAAAGGCTCCAGATTCCGAATAAAACCTCTTAACCGCCCACCCCTGGAGCTGAATAAATAAAATACTCGAGTCCTTCGCTGACACATTGGTGCTTAGTTAGTGCAGCTCCTTTTATTTTTATAAACTAGTGATTTACTATTTAGATCAAGCACTTCATATTAAAAAAACCCATTAGTAAAATAAACTTACAACTCAAATAGTGTATTTCATGAAGTTATATGTAAATACACTTAAATAAAAATAAAAACTTTTATTGACTTTTTTATATGTCAAAGTAAATTATTATAGCAAAACTACATTTGTGCGAGCGAAAGAGAACTGATTGATTTTCATTGGTCCGAATAAAGTGTGATGTCATTATATTTGAAAGTGTACAACATACCTATGTACAACGTACAACGTACGCCATACTTGTACATGTGTGGGAAAATACTTTGAGGTGCAAATTAAGTTGGATTATCTCTATACGCCTATCGATATTAAAATCATTTTATTAAAGCTAACTTTAGCTTATTCAGTTCTGTGCTTCAGTTTTCTAGCCTCTACAATATCTAACCCGATCCAACATGTCAATCCTTAGCTCAGTAGCTTTCTATGAACCAAGAAAATCAGTTCAGCAATTCGAAGATCATCAGCTCTTTTTTTGCCAAGGTTATAAAAGTTTGAATTTAATCATAATTTTATTTTACGATTTCACTTCTTGTTGTACGTTTTAAGTGGCTGAATGTGTTATGCTCTCAAGATCCCGCGCGATTTTATAGCGCGCCGTCTCAGAAGGGCTATACTTCCCGAATGTACCTTGGAAGATGCTTTTATGGGTGTTCGGGCAAACTGAGATATTTCGTCCTTTTTTCTATATCTATCCTACTGCGAAACATACTATGGAATTGAATATCTTTTATCGAGGTTTTGGGAATATTAAAATACAACCAAAAGTTTTAGCATTAGGACTGATCTGTGAAAAAGATAAGACAAAAAAAAGACCTTAGTATGCTGCCGTTGTTGTTAACACACTATTCTCTTTTTCTCTTTAAAATGTGTGTACGCCGCTACCCTTTCTATGTAATTAGGTAATTAGGAATGAAGATTTTGAAAGCAGTTGTCATTTGGAGTGATTTCAGCGCACGCGATTGCTGTCTCGCATTCGTAGTTGTCATTTTTAAGTCACTCTGTAACTGTAAGAGTACCAGGAATTTAATTCCTCCGCATTTTTTTTTTCTATAGACCTATACTAGGTTAAGTATGTATTATTTAAGCAAAGCCAAAGACAGGAAAAGAAAATGCCAATAAAAGACATTGTCTAGCGGGACTGTGGGCATTACCGTGGTTTTGGTTACGATTTTTTAGTCAGTATTGCATAATAATGTTGATAAATGAAGTACTATTAATTTCGACTTATATTTCTTGCAATATTTTAGCTTTCATTATCCTTAATGAAGCTCTAGCTCTTGCTCGATGTTCCTGTGATAAAATAAATATTTTGAATTTGTATGTATCATTTACTTCCACATCTTATGATTGATGGCCTGGAAGAAACTGCTATGTAGCGATAAGGCGGCATGTTGCTTTGTACTTGCTGTGTAGATGTTTTTCTGTATTCTGTAAGTTTTGTGGTATGCAAACAATAAATTGTTTATCTCTCTATCTTTATCCTTAAAATGTGTTCTGAGGGCGGGTTTCCTACTATTTTAAAGACACGCCACGTCGCCGCGAAATAGAAAGAGAGCGCCCACTATAGGAAATGTATTGGTGCGCGGTCATCGGCCGTCCGCAGAATCACTCGACGGAGCTTCAATAAAAAGCTCAAGCTTAAATAAGAAGCCCTTCATCAATCCTTTGGCCACCAACTAACTTTTCGTGTTGCTGCCTATTAGTGGGATGGGAAAGTTTGTGAGGATTTATGAACGTTTGTTACTCTTTCAACAACAACTGAACAGATCTGAATAAAATTTGACACAGAGATACATTATAGTGTGGAATAACAAATTAGCTATTTTTCACCAACACACCAGTGAAGCTGCTGGCGGAAGCTAGAAAGATATAAATTAAGGTAGGTACTAGATCTCAGCTACCAAGGATATTGTATACCCTATACATAGAAACACTCTGAACGAGTCGTAATCACCGGCCCCTGAATTGATTTACGAGCGCCGCTATTACGAGGTGACGAGATTGCATGTTTATTTACATGTTCAGTAAATTGAGTAAATTCTGGCTTGATTATACGACTGACGCGTACTACGATAAGGTACGGCGAAGCGGTAGAATTATGATTCATCGAATTTAAACACTTACATACACTCTCAGAATTATTTGTCATAGTTGACATAATATATACATCAAATCGAATCGAATCGAATAGAATTGAATCGAATAGAGTTGAATCGAATCAAATCAAATCAGATAATTTATTTTATTTGGGTATTTTCAATACACTTATGAACATCAAACATCGTTAATTATTGATGATTTGATATGATATGATATTGATAAATGATTCGATTTCATTTGATGATGAAGACTAGTAACTGCCCTAGTTTACTTCGGTATACCTAAGTCAACAACAATGGGAATAAATCTTTATAAGCAAATACCTACCTACAAAGCCACGGAAATTCACATATAATTTCTGTTCTCATCCCCTAAAACCCCTGACGTCACTGGGTCCAGAGCTCTGAGATTCAAGCACCCTATTAGTAGTATTGCGCTCCTATTTCGTCTACGAGAATCTATTTATGAAGCTAAAGTGCGCTTTGTTGCCTAATGGCGTACGGTTCTTGTATAAGTACTTGTACCGTCTTGTTGGGTTTCATAAGTTCTCTGTACCTAACTTTAAATTAATAAAAGCTCTCATTTAACTTGCAATTAAAGGAAAGGTAAGAATATTTAAGACACAAGTAAATTCAAAGCTTCAAGCTCAGCTGTGGGAATGTTTTAATAAATATTAAGATCTTTGGACAACCCACACATGGCCAGATGGCCGTGGTCATATGACCAAAACTAAGCATTAGCGTTAGTTGTCTGGTGATCAGGAAACTGATCAACATACATATTAAATATTTACATAAATGCTTAAATCAAAAACATAGAAGCAAACATTCCTATTCGTCACATTCGTATTTTCTGGGTGGGAATCAAGCAAAAAGAAACGACATCATATTTGTTGTTGATGACGATGGATTTATGGAAATATGAGTATACGAAAAACTTTATCTATATGAAAATTATTTACTTAAATATCGAGTCAACAAAAATAGTAAATACTGTTCCCGCGACTCTGTTCGTGTGGAAATTTTATAACAATCCAGAATTATTTAAATAGATATTTTTTTTGTTTGTGCACAGATTTCAATAAAAATAAGTGTCAATCCAACCTTAGCCCAAATAATCAGCGAAAACTGCATTTAAATTTAATAGTTTTTGAGATTAGTGCGAACAAAGGCACAGATAAACAGTCAAAAATTATAAGGGTTCCTTACTACAAACCTCCCCTATAAGTTTTTCCATATAACTTCCATGTATAGACAGCAATCGGTTACAGATTTATTATATGTATGTGTATTTTAATTCTGCATACCTCATGTTCTCTGAAATTCCTTACTTCATATCATACTTCTGTCAACAGTAGCGCCAATTTGGTCAATTTTAGAACTATAATTTATTGAGTAATAGCGGACACATTTACAGCTACTTCCACATGAGATGGTTGTCCTTATCTAGCCTCCATGATTATAATGACGTTAGTTATATAGACATAATACATGTCTGAAGTAGATTTTTTAAATTCTAGACGTTATTTAAAATTTCAATAACAAAAAATACTCGTCTTCCACGGGAGGAAAACTGGGAGGGTTAAGCTCTTTCTTTCCAACCCTCCTCACTCCCCTCTTATTCCTCCAACCTCCAATCGATGTGCCGTGTATCTAAGCCTTACTGAAATGTATTTAAATTATATTTATATTATTATAGTTTACTTAAAACACAGTCGAGTTAAATATTATAATAACAATTCATATTTTCATCAAACAAAAATTCTTACAAGTGACCTTTTTAATAGAGATCGGAGTATTCTGAGCGTCGCAGCCTCCAGGGAGTGATTCCACTTCGACAGAAAAAGGTTCGGGGCGTTCCGTTCCATACATTCTTGTTAAGACAATGCCAGTGGAATGCCTTGAGAAGGATGATCCTAGGATTTTCTTTGCCTTTAACGGGATTCTTTATAAGGAACTCTTATAGCAATTGAGAAAGTTATTTCTTTAGTATACCTGGAAATAAAGTTATATTATATTACTAGCTGTGCCCACGATTCTTTTCGCGTGGAATTTGTAAAGACGGAATTCTTTAAATCTCTTTTGCTTGTGCCCTGATTTCAATAAAAATAACCTAGTGTAAATCCGAGCTAAACCAAATACATCAATGAGATAAGCGTTTCTGAGATAAGCGCGAACAAAAGCACAGACAAACAGACAAAAATTCAACCCCTCACATTGTGACTCGAGACCAATAGTTTGACAGTCTGTTATAGGTTGCAAAGAAGAAAACTTAAACAAAAATCTTAACTGTAATTCATGTGTAACATGCCTTATAACTTCTGTTTTTACTGTGATAAAATTACGTACACCTCTAATAAAATAATTATTTTGAAAATATTTATTTTGATAATTTTTCTGTTTCTGGCACGTCATCACCCAATTTTTTTATATTTTCTCCAAAACTAAGTCATTAAAAAATTATCAAAGTAAACGAAAAATTCATGATGATGATTCCAATAAATCCCAGTGGAGCGCTAATAGCCCGGCGGCTTGCGTCGATGATAAGTGATTAATCAAGTTAAAGAACAATGGGCGCGGTTGATAGGGTGATGGGTGATGGGTGACCTTTAATGGTTAAAGTTCTCGAGCGCATTCTTTGGCTCGTAAAGCCTTTGGCCTCGGTTGTTACTGGCTACTACCCATTAATGACTGAGCACGAGTGTCTCCTCATACTTCACCACGCTGCTCCAGTGCGGAATGGTGGAGAGGTTAGTTGGCCAACTCAATCTGACGATAACAACCGAACCCGACGGCTTTACTTGTCCTCCGAAACAAGAAAGCGTTCATAAAATTTTGCTACTAGCGGTCACCAATTCTCCTCCCGACCGCGCCCGCTGTTGCTAACTTTTTCGATCACTTACGATCTATGCTAGCCGGCGGGATATGAACGCTTCTTATTATAATTGTTAACGGTTATTATTATTAGAAGGCAATCATTGAACCATGTCAGCCTTCATCAACCTCGCCCGCCTTCGAAGCAGTGTGGTAGAGAATGCTCTACGCTTCCTCAGTTATGAGGAAAAGCCCATGCTCAGTGATGGACCATCATGGATAGCAAAACTTAACTTAAGAGAGGTAAATTTCTTTTTACCCTATCCATAGTCATCCCTTTCTTCTTCTGTCATCCATCCGGGACCACTATTTTGCTGATGTTTCCTTAAACCCTGATTGCTTCAACGATATGCAGCTTTTCCTCCTTTCTTGTCTTCGTGTTTACTGTTAGGTACGGCAGGTTAAGATAGAGCTATCCCAAAAATAATCAAACCCCTGATGGTTGTAGATTCCTGTAAATCGCAGTTATAGTTCACACGTGGAATCACTCGACATACGTGGATCCAGGGTATTGAGCCAATTCACAGAACAGCCGGTATGCCTTACCGCAACAATACGTGATCAAATGACGTTCAGTTTAGCCTGTAAATAATACAGATTAAATATGTTCGAACTTTGTTTCTTCTCATGTTTATTTTAAACCTATTTGAAGGTGAACTGAGTATTCAATAATTGTACCGTATTTGAAATAGTATGTACCTCATGAAATACATATGGGTAGAATGGGCAGAAAGGGTAGAAACGGTAAAAAGAGTAGGAAGGCTAGGCAGGATAGAAAAGGTAAGAAAAGGGTAGACAGGCTTTTTTATATCTTAAGCCTACAAACGAGCAGACGGGACACGTGACTTCGTGACCGTTAGTGGCCAAAATTTCTTAAGCGCTTTCGTGCTTCGGAGGGCACATAAAGCCTACGGTCCCAGTTTTTATCGTCGGTGGTAAGTCACTACCCGCGACGCAGTATCCTAGTACGGGGACATGAGCATGTACGAACATATTAAACGTGTAAGTGTTTTTAACTGTGTTACATTGAGTACTTTCAATCAGGATGCAATTTCACGTAGGTAAATAGTTCACAATAAGATAGAATGCTACTCTGCAACATCGAATAAAATCACATTACTCTTCAATCGCGTCGATTGAAATTTAATATTGAATTTATCTTCACATGAATAAATTTTGTGACTGTGTGTGGACTGATATAGTTACGGTGGCCTAGTAGGTCCACTCTGTGAATTGAGGTGTCCTAGGTTCGATTTCCGGCAACGGTAGATACTTAGTTCTGGGTGTTATTTGTGATGTGCTACTTTAGTGTTGTCCTTGCCATTACACCGGGGATTCTGGTTCGGGGTATGGCTATAATAGCCTCAACCATTAAAGGTCCACTATTGGGCACGGTTCTCTCCTTAGAACTTAGGAGGCCTATAGCATACGCTGCTCCAGTGCGGATTGGTAGAGATATCAAGGTATGACTATATGCGTGTTTATTTATTAATTTTCCTTCGACTCAAAAACCCTTTACTTATAACTTAAGGATTTGTCAAGTTTTTACAAACGTTTCCCCTAAAGTTATGACATTCAACTGAAGCAAGGTCAGTTCCAAGTTCAAAACATAACCTCTAAAACGAGTTCTAAATTTAAAACCAACGTATCAGGCCTTGCATAGTCTATGTCGAGAATACCTAATTAATAGAGGACAATACAATAGACATCATTTGTTAAGAAACACTTAAATGAAAACCATTCGAATTTGATTTGTCTACAATTTCTTAATGTCAACGGGTACTCACTGTTTGTTGATTGTTGTATCAATATTTTGACCTAGAAACAGCAATCCTATTAATAGAAGTATTTTTTGTCGACCCCATATCAAAGTGATAATTTTATATACTATAAATTATTTAGTTTATTATACTATTTATACTATAAACTATTTAGAAGGTTCTGGAAACAAATATAAATACAGCATATTGTTATTATATAACTAGCTGTGCCTGCGACTACGTTCGCGCGGAATTCGCATACCCGGAATTCTTTAATATGTCATATCTTTTTTACTTGTGCACCGATTTCCAAAAAAACAGTCAATCCAAGCTTAGCCTAAAATCTCCCAAATTCTCCGAAACTAAATGAAAAGTGCTTGACCCAAAAGACCCTTTTTCCGAGTATGGCCAAGTTTTTTTAAAAATATATTGATGAACAGCAGGTTTAACACCAGTAGCTCCAAATTACATTTTTATATGGATTTACAAACCTTTAACCCTATCGTGCATGAAAAGGTCTCGGTCCTTTGGTCCCTAATTCAATTGGGACCGATTGGGTGGCGCATCTGGTAGCGGCCGTGTTTAATTTGATAAAGTTAGCACTTAAAGTATGGCTTTCAAGCAATTACACAAGAGAACATTATTCTATTGTAGTTAATACTTCTGGCGTTCCTTTGTCAATTTTAAACTACAAACGAGAAATTCTGGTATATTGACAAGTTATTCACATTGTCAATTACAATTGCTTGGAAGTTATGGGATATTGGGCCAAAGAATCGATTAATCAAGGTTCATTTACGAAAAAATAAGGTTTCGTACAATTTTGGAAGATTTAACAGTTTAGAAGGAGGGCATGCTTGTTTTTCAAGTAATACCGCTCAATATATTTTTTGTTAATAATTTCATCATACATCATCCATTTCTAAGACAAGCACGAACAAAGGCACAGACAAACAAACACACAGACAATAATTTAAAAATGGTTGTTTTGGGTTTCAATTCCTTATTACAAACCTCCCGTGTAATTTCGATGATTATCCTGTTATTCTAAAGCTAGCTATCGACCAATCACGCCGCATCATTTTAACAGATAACATCATATTCATAGTAACAGAGAGACTTGAAATACGATATTACATTCATATTTCATGCATTTCTGACATTTCCTACTCCCGCGCATTTCGATAAATTGTTATTCTATTGAGTTTCTATTGAGAAAGTTATTGTGTCTCGCATATTATGATACCACGCGGTGTTTAATGGGTTAATACATGTGGGATCTTGGCCGAAATAAAAGTGGTTTTTCAACGGAGTAAATTAATAATCAGCTTAATGGCAGGAACATCGGGTTACTCGCACATACATCTTTCAAGATCAATCATCTTAGCTATCAGTAATTCATGCAGTCGCTCGAATGTAGGTGTCTACAGTCATATTGTCACACATTCGGTTCCACAAGATTTCATTCGCATATAAATGTTAGCCGGTTTATAGCAGCCTAGAATACCAATCACAATCCCATGTTGTCAGACCAGGGTATCGTAGGAGACAGCAGAAGTCAGTATAATGTTTTCGCGAAGCCCGTCTGGCTAGCTATCACCCTCTTGCTCGAGTCAGCCGCCAAACATATTGTCGTGTTCCGGTTGGGGGCTTGAGAGACACTTCTACTCTTTTAAGGACGGTTGATAGAGGAAGAATGGTAAGGAAGATGGCTAAAGGATGGAAACGAAGAAGAAGAGCCAATTATTTTTAGGCTGGAATATAAGGCCTTCCACACAACAGGAACACCCAGTTGACAACACCCATTGACGGGCCTGTTAGTCTAGTGGAAAGTAAATATCACTGCTAAGCCAAAGGTCGCGGGTTCGATTCCCACCCAGGACAACCTTTTCTGTGATAAACAGGAATGTTTGTTCTGTGTCTTGGTGTAATAAAAGTTTAAATACGTATAAATACGTATGTTTAAATACGTATTTTCGAAATACGTATGTATGTTTAACAGTTATCTGATCACCATAGCACAAGCTAATGCTTTGTTTAGAGTCAGGTGTGTCCTATGTGTTTCGTCTGTTCGTTCGTTGACTATTTCCATAAAAAATACATTTTTCCCAGGGAACTCTA
>DWKC01000723.1:0-11711 GCA_018249195.1 Racta chiria
CCGTTATTCCTGCCACTTTCAGACTTCCTCTCACATACTCATTTCTTACTATATCCATTCTCGTCACTCCACACATCCATCTTAACATTCTCATCTCCGTTACATATTTTAATTTATTTTTTTAAATATAGTATACATAATTTTTTAGATGTCATTTCCGATTCGACATTACTCTGTGTACAAGAACTTCGGGGCAGTTTTTCATAGATTCAAAGTTCAAAGAAATTTGATTAAAAGTTTCACAACATTAATCGTCATAAAAGGGATCCGAACACGAAATAGTTAGAAATATTAAAGAGAAATGAAAATTCTTGCTAAATAGGTTTTTAGAGTGAGACAGTACTTTTTATTACTGACTTACAATGAAACACCGTAAACATTTTACGTATATATATTGACAAAAATACTTTTATATGTTAAAGGAAACATGAAATAAACCCGAAATTTAATATGTACAGCTAAAATAACATATATTCGTGCAGACAAGCTGTAGCGCAGCTGAGTTAACAAGCCGTTTAGATTTTAAATATTTAATATAGTAGCAAGGAGGTGCGTTAGTTTGCGCTGCAATTATTTAACGAATAATTAAAATTAAAAAGACTTGTGACAGACTGTATTATAAATTAAAAATTTTGTGTTATAAATTTAAAATTTTGGATATTACATGAGACTCTTTCGAGAAAGGCTCTGGCCATCTATTCATATACCAAACGTTTCACAAAATGTAACCTTCTGTAAGTAAGCGGTAGTATTTTTCACCCGCATCGGACTAACTATTTCTGTCTGTCCGGTGTTCAGCTCATGTACATTGCACGACAGCGGGTCTCTTTGTGCAATCACTCGCTAATTACCCCACCTGATTACTTATGCAGCTTGAATGAGGGTCTCAATTTAGGTCTGAGTACAGACAAACGAAATTTACTCTGTAAGTTTAACGTAGTCATTAAATTGGGCTACGCTTTTAGTCGTTTATAGATATACATGCTTCGCGAATTAAATTCAAAATCAATGATTTTAATTCTCCTTAGAATCATAAGAATATCAGAAAATTTTGCTTATAACTTGCCCTACAAAGTCGCAATACAACAAATGCTAGGATTCTTCTTCTTCTGGTTTTGAAGCAGTTCAATGTTCAATGGCCATGTGCAAATTAGCAACCAGTCGGTAAGAATGAAACGGCAACAAGGTATAAGGCCGTAAATATTTAAATGCTGAGGAAAAAGTATTTTATAAATAATAAAGTGAAAGCAGTGATGTTTTATTGGTGATAAATAAAGACCGACCTTTTCGCTGCTTCGAATGAATATTTAGGCGGTTCTAACCGGATTCAGCCAGTTTCAGTCGGATCGTTGGCACTGCGGACCAAATATACTATGATTATGGAAATTAGTAGATAATTCTGGGCCCTTGTGGTGAGTTGATGTATCTTAAGCTATAAATACAAGATATTCTTGTATATAAACTTAGATCTAATCCAAACGAAACCGAACTGATACTTACGATGAAGATAATACGTTAAAGGTTAACACGTAAGGTTACTCACGGGATCATTTTCGGGAAAATATATTTCGGTTTATTTTTTAACAATATTAAAAACACAGGTGATGTAAGTGTAGGTAGTATTATTCTTTATTATTATATATCTTTATGTTAATGAAAAGTGTTCATAACAATAGCTTTGTACCCACTTGCCTGATATGGATTCAGTCTAAAGAACTATTATTACGTAATTTGGAAGGCTTGCGTCGGGACACAGATCCAACACGTAGAAACCCCTACGAGACGCTTTAATGAATGTGATGTGGTACACGGAGTGCGCAGAGACTATTTCTAAGTAAACTCTACTTTAAATACTGGGCTATTATGGTGAAATTTCGAGATCAAGTTACTGGGCTATGGAAAACTATTGACACCTGCCATTCAGTTTGTACAAAAATTTTATATGAAGCAAGTGGTAACAGCTAGGGGTATAGAGAGGTGCAGCACCGATGCGCCATCAAGTTACCTCATTATTTGAGGTATTAAGGCCATTAGACACTCCCACCACTAGCAAGTCCACTCTGGCCAATGAAGGCAATCACAGAGGTGACTGTTCCATAATCTCCACTACCACCGCCATTGTCGCTACTCACCAACAGCTGGCCACAAGCTGCCCTGTGGGCTTATTATTATCGTATTACGTTTTTATTTGTTCGCCTGCCGCCATGTCACAGACCCTCATAAACTTGAGATTATTATCGACGAATATTGGTTGTACGTGTTCAGAGTTAATAGTTTGCGGAAACAATAGCCGCGTATTTAGCGCCACAATGATTATTATGTAACTTTTCAAATATAGTGTATTACTTCGAACGGTGATGATCGTTATATATATATATAACTATCAACCTTCGCTGTTTTGTGGTTATACCAGTAATATGGGCCTAGTGGGCGACTCTATGAGACAATGTTTTGTTACTAGTATCTTCAGGCCACTGAATTTCGTTAAATACAAATACAATATACATATTTTGATAGTCCTCATCAGTCTGCCACTGGTTTCAGTAGATACAGTAGGGGCTGTTATAAAGAAAGCAGATGAAAAAAGTGACATTACAAATGCAACACTCAACACGTTGTTAATTTTTTTATTGTTTTATCAATATCGCTTTCTGGATCAATAATCATTCCATCGTTTGGTGACGCGTCAAGAAGAAACATTAAAAGGCATCGACTTATGTTTCCTCTAATGGAAATGAAGAAGGAAATGGATCGCATGTCCGGATCTAATCTTAATTGATTTGACGTTTGTGGATGGAGATACGTTCGCCGGCGTCGGTCGAGCACCGTCGATGTCGTTCTCGATAAGATAACGACTTAATGTGGTTCAATGATACGCATAATGATAGATCGAGGAACCATTAGGAGCACGGTTTTATTGAAGTACCAATTTATATTGCCTCATCAAGCCCGGCGGCTTGTATTAAATATAAGTGATCGGCAAAGTTAAGAAACAGTGAGTGGGCCAGAAAATGGCGGATGAATGCTAGTGGCACAAATCACCAACGCGTTGCTTGCCGTGAAAGATAGACAGATAGATAGAAAGAAAGACTAGATATACTCGTCGGGAAGACAAAGGGAAGCAGTATATCGTGAAGCAATAACGGCACTCAGACTCACAAATAACATGCATACAGCTTTAGTACGGGTGATTGAAGAATAATGGAAAGGACGGTCTGAAAAGAAAAGAACCGGCTCGCAAGCCCCCAGTCAGAACACGACGAATCATTTGGCGACTGACTCAAGCAAGAGAGAGGAGAAATAGTCAGACAGGCTTCACAAAAAGATAATAATCCTTTCGCCACCAAACAGTTGACTTCTGTCGCCTCTTATGACACCCTGGTCTACCAGCATGAGATTGGGGTTGGTATTGTAGGCTATCCCAATTGCTCGTTCTATATCGCTCCTCAGACACGTAAAGGACGAAATGAGAACGCTTATTTCCGATAATGGTAATCATCACGAGAGGGCCTGACTTCGAACCCTGTACGCACCTATAAATTTTAAAGCTATGTGTATAATTCAAATTATTTATCGCTTGCATCGATGAAGGAAAACATCGGGTAACCTCAACATCTGAGATAATCCCATAAAGTTGTCAGTGGTGTGTGAAAGTCTCCGCATTAGTCCAGAATGGTGGACAATTGCCTGTACTCCTCACATTGCGAGAAGAGACCTCGAGCCCAACAGTAAACAGTTACAGGTTGCAGCGAGTGTGATTATTTTTAAGAGCTCATCCCTTCCTTCAGCAAATTCATCGAAGCAAACCTATTTCGCTTTGAAGTGTCCTACCTACCTATTCACCAACCTATCTATCTAGTGCCACAGAGTGCCAGGGGGCTGGGCTGTATAGTGTACACGGCGCTCTGAATATTTAAATGGCTGTAAGCGGATTAGGAGAACGCTTTGACGACGGGCCCCAATTTCATTGTGATTGTCTTGTACTTGTTTAAAAATGGATGCCTTGTGCCAAGCCGCTTACAAATATTGCTTTGTTTCATTTAACGCGAGTCAATGTTATCGCAGTATAACCTGCAGCTCCCTGAATTGTTGTTTTTGAAAGAACTAGTGTTATTTGAATGGAACATAATTCTTGAAACTTGAAATTTTTCAAGTATGTCACTTTAAAAAAAAATTTGAATTGTTTATATTTATTTGCCTCCACCAATCTGCACTAGATAAGCGTGGCAGAGAGCTCGATTATTATGGCCTCGCGTAGATAATAACCGGGAGTGAAACGTAAACGAGTGACTTAACCTACTCCTAACGTGGACAAAAATACATGAACATCAGAAAAATATTTTGTATTGAATACAATAATGGCTACAGTTTCTCCAATAGATATTTGCACATGCCCAACTAAACAAATTGTAAAATACTTTCCCAGTAATGCCCCCCTGGATCGAAAATTATTGTGTACATTATCAAAACAGTACCTGATGTCAAATTGTATGGATGTTAATGACATCTGTCACTTGTAAATCATCGCAGTAATGGTTGAAGTAAAGACTTGTCTTCTATGTCACAAATAATAATATAGGTAGTTAATTAAGTCGAAAAAAAACGTAATATAAAATGCAAATTCCCTCGAGTACCTACTTTGTTATTGAATACATCCAAAGGTTCGACAAACTTTATAACTAGACCATTCAATAGATAATCGTATTCAGAGGACGTGCGCGTCCCGTAGTCTTTCCTGTTGATAATCTTCATATTAGATTTCGTCTTGGAAACTTGTGTAACGAACGGTCACGGGCTTGAATACCAACGAGAACCAATTAAAGACGGCGGGACCAGCACAAGGGAGCAATCAGAAGAACGGGCCATACAACTTACTTGGCGAGTTGTCGCTCGTCGTCCGGCAGATTGGACGCATTGTCAGCCTCACAAGTTTCATCTTATTATTCAATTCCCTCGGCACGGGAACATTGTTAATAACTGTAATATTGCAAAACCATTTTTCATCGTCACAA
The DNA here is from genome assembly GCA_018249195.1 of Racta chiria. Lineage (NCBI taxonomy): Eukaryota > Metazoa > Arthropoda > Insecta > Lepidoptera > Hesperiidae > Racta > Racta chiria. The sequence goes on from DWKC01000723.1 coordinate 5,013, forward strand.
CGCATTACAGCTACACTTGTTGGGTATTCCCACGTTCCCAGAGAACGCGATCCTTTTATCAAAATAAAGGTTAAAATCCTCTATGCTACGCGATTATAAAGGGCATTGTATCTACAAGAATTATTCAGTGGGTAAGAAATATGTTGTTCTATTTTTTTAGGATAGTACAATTTACATTTATTTAGTGTAATAAATATCATATCATGGCATCACAGATACAGAGATATATAAATGAATAGCTCTTAAAGAGGAAAAAAATGGGATTTACAGAAATAATTCTTGACGTTCCCAACAACTCTATTCCTGCTGTATATCAATGATCTGTCCATGCTCGGTATCTTTGGGTAAGTAGATGACAGCACAGTGGTGGAGAGTTACTTGCCGATTGCACGCGCCAGTAGCAATTAAATACAACCCGAAAGAGAGGCCTCGGTAGGGCGTACGAATCTCATACTTCACAATGTACGATTGGGGCGACGCTGATTTTGCTACAATTAACGCCAATAAAACGCAGACGTGTCTTTTCACCACCAGAAGAAGCCCGCTGACCTTGGCTCCTACTTTCCAGAATGCATCCTTGGAATACACAATCCGCCTTATTGAATGTAAGAAATATATATGATAACAAACAGAGAACTAAATTGTATTTAAAAAAATTATATTGTATGAAATAGCCGTGTTACCTTACCTTGCACGAATGCGAAACTTGGCCACTTAGGAAACAAGACGAAGTGACAATTTGAGTAGCTTAAAAAAATGGAAATACGTTTGTTAGGAATTTGAACCTAGAACCGAGTGACGAACGTACATATAAGAAATAAAACAAGAATATCAGACGTCCTTCACAAGGGAGGACTCTTAAATTGATAGGGGCTGGGCATGTATGCAGGATGGAATTAAGAATTGGAAAAAAGGTAATTGATGGACCAAAGACATTACGTAGTAGATACCGAAAGAAATTACAAGAAAGGAGGTGGAGGACGGGACGGAAGGAAGGGACTGCATTTGCTACAGGCAGCTACTTAATTTTTTTTTTTTTTTCATAATTTTACATGGTAACATACAACAAGGTGATACTGTTGGTCCCACACTAGGATTCCCTGTGTTGTAGATGACCAAACGCCTTCCCATAAATAAGGTTTCTTTTTCTTAATCTAGTAAATAGAATATTATAATGGAGAGAAAATTTTTTGTTAACATGAACAATATAAATATATATAAAAAGTACTTTCAACGCGCCGTGTGTACACCTAATATTACACGAACCATTTCAACCTATTTGCTATCTTCGCAACTTGAAAACTGTTTAATCTATAAACAAGATAATTATCGTTTGTCGTTGAAGTCGAAACAGCACATTATTCAGTTTTGAATTTGGCTCGCATTACACTTATGTTTTTGATGGGCTCTACATTTGAATTTGAATTTGAACAACGTCAACTATTAAATTCCTATATCGAGTTATTGATTAATTGATTTAATAATAACCAATAACCAATTGTAAAAATGTGAACTAGTATTGGGGAACATATATCGTATTCGGTATTGGGTATAAGGTGGAAGTAGTAGAGTAAAAGACTATTTATTTATTTATTTATTTATTTGCATTGAATAGTACATGTACATTACTATTTTTATTTTTCTATTAATTGATGCACAAACGCAACGATTTACATGCCTACTGACCTTTGATGGGATCCTTAAAACTAAGTTTTATGTGTTACATCGCGAAAACCATCTGTTGTATAGAATTTAAAGGGTTTTAGGGATAGACGAACGAAAAACGAGTTGTACCCGAAGAGAACTAGAAACATGCGAAGTATCACAGTAGTTACCGGTCGCGCCCACTGTTGCATAACACACCTCATCATTTAGAACCGACGCGAGTCGCCGGGCCAAGAGCGCTGTTAATCTATAATGTAAATGAAATGTACACAACACCTAAAAATAATAAAAAGCGTCCCTGGCCTAGTACATCGACAGACTTCCCCATGTAAACGTTTCGAGTATATCTTTTTACGTACAATAGCGATGAAAAATGTTATTGGATTGTTTACGTGTCTTGATTCGCTGTTACAAGCCAATTGTTGTTGAGGCTGAATACGTTCACCGAGGGTGCTTTATTGTTTACGGAGAAGATACTTTTGTGCTCCAAATTCTCCATTTTATAGCTTTTGCTACGCTTGCTTCAAGATTGCTCCGCGCCGTAGCATAAGGTACGGTATACGAACTAATGAAAATGAACTATAAAATATTTTTTATCAAATAAAAATATTTTTAGGCCTTCTTCTGATCGTTTTATGGTATATTGGAGAAACATGTATACTTTTATCGTTATCGTTATTTATTTTTCTCTCGTTATACATCCTACCCTCTTCACGCTGTCAATATTGTCTTTCCAGTGTCTGTCAGGAAGAGATCGCTCTTAGTAATAAGACCGCCAATTTGTTTATATCATGAATACCGTTACTATTTACCCCATTTTTTATTGTGTTCTACAATAAAGCGTATTGTTTAATATTGGTAGTGAAATACTTACGCAAAACTCTCTTAGTAGGCAAAAAAGCTGAGTGCTTCTGACTTTGTTTTGGTTGTTAATTTGTGATTAAGGACAGTAATGGAAATTAGCAAAACTTTATCTCAACTGTAAACAAGATCGGAAGAGCTCGGAAGAAGTTAGCTCGATATAAAAGTTACATCTGAGCCTGCGACTACCGCCGTGTGTTGGACAAACAAGCCCCAAGTCCGTCGTAAGCCGCGAGTATTCCCAGCGCGGGCCGCGCCATCGCTAGTTCGCTACATCATAGTAATACTTTATACGAACGTAACTATCTATAGCGGAAATATAAGTTATTCTATCTATACAGAACACAGTACTCTGTATGACATGGTGTAAATTATACTCGAAGTTTACACTCACACATTACGTTACCAATAGTCTGAGGTGTAGGAAACTATCCATGTCTCTCTCCAAGACAATCTCTTATGCTCGCGAAGCACCCAACTGAAAAATGAACAAGGTCCGGACGCCAGGTCCCTTCTGAAGGTGTGAAGGAAGGTCCCCTGTGGTCTCTATCTCATACGATACTTAACCCGGCGATACTCTTGAAGGGTATACTCTAGCATCGTCTGCCCGTCTGGCTAACAACCACCTTCTTTCTAGGATCAACCGTGAATAATCTTTTGAAATCAGCTTAAGATACTTCAGATACGTTCAGAACAGTGGTAGTTTAATTACGCAGTAAACATACCTAATTCGATTTAATGCTATTGACGTCCGCAAGTTCCAACCAGAAATACTTGGCATTATCATAGCATCATATAACAAGGCACTTGCAATCGAGGTTGAATCGAACAAGGGATGGTTCCAACCCCTTACACACCCCAAACAAACAAATTAACAAACTGAAACTACTTAACGTTTCAGAATAATAGACGACTTAGTCGACCAACATGTTTATTATATTAGACGGAGCGTTGGTACATTAACACCGGTATATTCAATCTACCGCATCTGTTAGTTGAGGAGGATTATTATTCGGAATTAATCATTTTAACATTATTGGAGATTAATGAATCAAAATTATTAAAATATGTATCGTGTTATTTGACGGAATAATAACTATAGTAACCACTGAAAACTAATACAAGTCTCCTTTCAAAAGATATTTTTAATTTTAAGCCCACTAAAACCACATTTTGCGATGAAAATCCGAATAAAATTGTGCACAGTAAAAAAAAATCAAGTGTTACGAAAAGCTGTTTCTACGTAGCGACCATTTCAAATGCAATTTGGAACTTGTTGACAAACGAGTATAGCAACATCAAGGCCCAACGTGCCATTTACATTTACTAATTTTCGTCCGTCGTTTCGTCGTTTATATTCGCAATTATGTTGTTTGAGGGATATACCTACCAAAGATATATTTAGTTAGACGATGATTTAAACAAACTTAAAAATACGATACAAATCCACGATACGATCCTTTGGGTGCTAAATAATAATAGTGACATTAAATCATTCACAGTTTGCACAAAAATCTGATATATTAGTAAGTCTACACAACAAAACCTCAGTTTCCTGAACTAAAAGTACTATTAAAGAATATTTTACGTCTAACGCATTCATTGTCGTCTGCCATTTAAAACAGCGTAAATACGTTAGAAATATCACCAACCAATTTTAGTCAGTAGTCGCAACAAATCTATTTTTGGATCGAAACCAAAAACCGTTAAACTATGAATTGATTTAATCAACGAGTAGTCGGCGCTCGCTGCTGACAGGTGACAGGTGACAGGTGACAGGTGACAGGTGACGTGTCATACCTGCTGCTTTCGTTATATTGCTATCCGTCCGATAGCTGACCCAGCAGACGTTGTTCTGCCAATTTTTTAACATATAACTCGGGTAAATCAGATCTTCAAATTTTAAATATTGTTACTCGTCACAGTCAAAACTTCTTCTCACTCCAATAGTTTGAGTGATCCTTCAATTCTCCACAATAAGTACTCCAGTGTTTTAACTCTGACACAGTTGGTGCTCACAGCAGATCAAAGACTTTAATACACCTTTAGTAAATAATCCTCAATGATCGCAGTCAGTGAGACGCAGTGTACTCCAAATAATCAAGTTTAACATATCTTTAGTAGGTACTTATTACAATTAAAAACATTTCGTATAGCAGCTTATATCTCAAATATCTCAAATAGTTTCGCTGATCCCTTAGTGTTCCACATCAGGTACTCCAGATCGTTAATTTTAAGATATTAGCAGACTAGTACTAGGCATGATAGCAGATTTGATAGCTCACGTGTCTTCTTTGTGAAAAAACCTTTTTTTAAATAGATATGTAATGACGTCACTTTTTTGTACTCATTGTAAATTAATATCTAAATAATTGATTTCGTCTTAGGAACTAAAAGCTCGCTTAACGAAAGTCAAGAGGCTATACTAATAAATAAATTAAATAATAAATAGCCCTACCTATATTAATAACGAAATTAATACTATTAAATTATAGAAAAAAATAATAGAAAATTCTTATTTTTTTTTTCTGCCTTTCTCTCGCCTTGGACGGATTCATTTCAATAGACATATATAAATCAAATACGAAACGGTAAAATACGAAACACAGAACCTGACAAACTAATTAATAATTATAAATAATCAATGCAAAGTGCGGTATTATCGCTGATCAACGATGTCTTCCAGACAAACTTACGGTATTAAAAACTGTAGCACCACAAAATTAATTACTTCAATAAACTAGTGAAAACCACATCCAGGTCGGGTCTAAATCAAAACTGTCTCTGAGAATAGTGCGCACAAACGCACAAACAGACAAAAAAATTAAAAATCATTGTTTTTGGTTCTATTTTACTTGAAACCACCAGCAGTAATAGTTTGTATTAAATATCTTCTAAGTACGGAGGGCAATCAAAATGCATCACTAATTTCAAACTTAAGATCACAGTGACCCTTTCTAAAAAAAAATCACTCATGGAAATATTATGATAAACTTTAAATTTAAGCCACAATACGAGTATCTAATGCGTCGTGATCTTTTGAAGCAAACATTAATCTCTTTGAAGATATAATCTCAAAGTCAAAGGAATATTCGGAGGTTTGCGGAATAAATATGTCGTTGGGGTCGCTGGGGCCGTGGGGTCGTGGGGCCGTGGGGCACGCGGTGCTCGGCGAACCCCACGTTCACGTTTAATACTGTATTATATGTGCCGTTTAGTGTGAAGGATTACTTGTAGGTATGTAGAGCTGCGTCAATAGCCCGGCGGCTTGTGTCATTCGTAGGTGATCGGCAAGTTAAGCCACAACGGACGCCCGAGAAAAGTCTATGGGTTGACCGCTAATGTTCTCAAGTTTTTGGATAAACAATTTTGCATGCGATTTATAATATTTTTGGTGCTGTAACCGTGCAGAAAATGTAAATAGATTGTGTATTTTTTACACTAAACAAGTCTACGCGCAATCTTATAACGCCGTTTGAATATATTTATAAAGTCGAAAAAATTCAATTCTCATAAACGCCAGGCTAGTTTGAGTTCGCCGCGCTCGGTGAGTAAAGCTCTGGGCTGTAAAGCTTCGTCGTCTAGCAACAAAGCTTTGTATCTTAATGAAAGAATGCTGACAATATGAAAAGTGTAGAACGGACAATATAAAGGTCTACAACGAACACCGCGGCGTTACCGGACTAGAGTAATAAAATGTACAAATTATAAACACTCCTTTCATTTGCGAGTAAAAGAATCGGAGGAAAGCGAGCTAGCTGCTGCGGCTGTGAGGTTATGTAGATTTTTTGTTAGTCTTGTCATTTGTTCTAAGGTGCTGTGTAATAAAAATGTATAATACAGAAATCTATGCCAATAAATAAAATTGGAGGGTCTGTTTTTAATATTAACGATTAAAATAACTGCTTTTTACTAAATGTGTTAGATATTTAATATATAGCCTAAAAATTTTAATTGGTCTGGACAACTCACCCCCCACACCGTAGACCGCACTTTTTCCTAATATTAATATGAGGGACACTGTTAGTCAGTCCCACACTCATACAATGAAACACAGGACAAATCAATATCTTCACATGCACTATATGCAGAATTAGATTGTTTTCTGCGATATTTTAAATATTTTACGCGGAGCGTACGCGCCGTGTTAACTCTCGGATTGCTCGGATGGAG
>DWKC01000724.1:0-11710 GCA_018249195.1 Racta chiria
TTTACTCCATGAGTGGAAAAGAGAAATGAAAGTTTGCAAGACATAACCTCGGTATGGTTTGTACGATGGAATGCCCATAAATATCGGTAAATATTTACTCAAGTATACTATATGTCTTTTTCCTTCCCACGGGACAGTAAGCTTCCTTACCTAATGTTTCCACGGACGAAGTCGTGGATATCAGTTTGTCGATTATATAAAAAATAATATTCGTTTGTTTGTTAAATCGGCATATCATCATATCATATCATATTATCGCTGTCTGTACATAGAAGATATTTGAAAGAATATGTATATAACAATTAATATTAGTTTTTTTGGTTGTTAAATCGGTATTTATTATTAATAGAGTAGGAATTCTAAAACTTGAAGATCTGGAGCATCTGACGTGGATGAGCCAAACTATTATGGATATCGAACCGCTATCATAATATAAGTTCTTCAGTGTGATGAGTATTTACTAAAGCTATGTTATTATATTATTTGTATTGTATTATTTGTATGTTATATATTGTTCAGGTACGACGTATCCAAACTACGTTATGGTTTGTACTGAAAATCAGTCATGCACCCGCGCTGTTCCAGGACATATGCTGAGTGTTAACCTTTTTCGTTATAATTAGCTCATTCTATTGTACTTTTCGTCAACCTACTTGTAATAATTTACTAATGACGAAGTAAACCTTTACATTACTTTTTTTTTATTTACCTTTTATTGCAATTGTTTACAATGGGCGGACTTAACGCCACGTGGCATTCTCTACCCTTCTACTTTCTTATTATGTAGAATACAGTACCCGATGTAGTAATTTGATAATGCCAAAGGCTATAAGGCCAAAGACTATACTCAAAGTAAGATAGATTAATTATTACAGACTTTGCTCTTTGTCTGGATGCAAAAAAATCTTTGTTTCCTCATTGGCTGTTAAGTTCCAGATAATTAACGCCATCTAATACATCAAAAACGTAACATGGAAGCGCGTTTCCACGGTTCTAACATCCGTCAGGAAAAGGAACTGACCATTTAATTTGAAACATGCAACATTACACCTTAAAGAGCAATTACTTTCGATGTGAACGAACCATCACATCTTGTTAGCAAATGAAAACAGTTTGAATCATTCAATGAATGTGAAACTGGTAACGGTAAGGGAAAACCACATCATTGACAGGATTACTTGTGAAGGATGACGCTCTTTGCTTTCACATGAGATAATCTTTTATTTATTTATTATGCACCAACGAGGTATACACTTAAATGTATTTAAAGTATAATGTTAATTTCTAATTTAATTTCTAGTTTTGCTAAATTATAGGCATACATCATGCATCATTTTATAAAAGCAAGTTACATTAACAATATCATACATTAATTTAAATCACATTACATTAAGATAGCGAATTAAATTAAAAAAATAAAGTATAACATTCCAAATTTGAATAATAATTATTTAAAAAAGAAACTACATATTACAAACAAAGTAATTCGAAATTTATTAAGAGCATTCAAATAAATAGATTCTAATAATTTACTGATATAATTCAATGAGTTAAATTTTGACACATTAAATTAAATTACGTTACATTTAAAAATAGCCAATTTAATTATAATATATGTATACATTTTTTTCAATGTTTTAAGCAGGCAAGTACGCAGCGCCACCTGATGGTATGTGATCATGGCTCATAGACATTAGGGATTAAGGCTCAGGGCGGGAGTGCTTCGGGGTTTGATTCTTGCAGGCTTTCGTGCTTCGGAGATGAGGCCTGTATTTGAGTTCTAGAAAACCACATTATCAATGGCAACCGACATTGGATGGTAGAGTTCTTTGGATCAAGTAATCGATTAATCAAGGCTCTAAAATAATGCGATTTCGTGTAATTTTGAAATGATATGGTACCAACGCATCTGTTCTTTTTAAAACATACAGTTTAGGAATCCAATAATTGTAAATTGTTATGTTTTATACTGGATGGCGTCCGAGCAAAACTCCGTTTATAAGGTAAGTACTTTGAAGATAAGAAACACTCCGCCAGATTTCTACGTAAAACTTTGGCTATTGTAAGAAACTAGCGGATGTTTCACGATTACACATGCCTTATTTGTTCATATCTCTACTTACCTAATTTGCCTTAATTTCCAATACCTACTACTTTAAATACATATGATAAGTTTTTGTTCTCGGTTGCTTAACTTAAACTAAAATACATTTTTATACCAAACTAGCTAAGCCGGCAGACGTAGTTCTGCAATAAAATATTATCAAATCAATCAAAATTATAAAAATAAGGTTAGTGTAGTAATTCAATAACCATTTGCTAAGGGGTCAATTCAATATCTATTATAATTTGGCTGATCTTCTAGAGGTCCGGTTCACATAATATCTACTCCAAAATTTCCAAAAAAAAAAACTTTTTTAAACTTCGTTTTTTTTTACAAATCAGCGCAGCGGTTTTCGAGTTTTGTACTTAGCAACATATTTAGCAATTCATTCTTATTTATATAGATTAAGAAAATCACATCATCACTTACAATATAAAATTGAAAATACCGTTTTTTGCTGCAATACTAAGTGGCGTTGTTACTAATTACTATACCTACTTTTAAAATAATCGGTGCTTAGGCAATTAAACATGGACAATAAAATAGAGTACGCAACATAGACAAAGAATTTACTGCTGTTACATTTTTCACAATACGAATTATATTAAAACGAATCACGTTACAGAGCACAGTATTAACAGCAAAAGTGATTAGATACAGTTTACGATAACCCACATAGTTGGTTAATAAATCAAGTCGATGTAGTAACATATAAGATATAAGCTGTGCCCGCGACTGCGTTCGCGCGGAATTTGTATAGACGGAATTCTTTAAATAGTCATATCTTTTTTATTTGTGCACCGATTTCTATAAAGATACTCCTAAGTGTCCATTACAAACTTAGCCCAATAATTCAGTGAAAACTGCATTCCGGATCAGCCGTTTCTGAGATACGCGTTAACAAACAGATAAACAGACAGAAATCGTAAAAATAATTGTTTCCGGTTTTATTCCCTTATACCAAACCCTCTATAAATTTCTTCCATATGTATTCCATGTACAGATTACAAATTTATTATATGTATGATGATAGTTTATAAAATGATAAAGAGATTTGAACATACGTATAAGAAATATTGTAAACACCCTGTAGCTTAGTTGGTAGTGAGGCAAGGGTTCGATCCCTGGACACGACAGACGAACATTTGTTTTCGGGTTGTGGTATAATGTGTGATGTTCATTTGTGTTGTTTGTGTCACTCACACAGTGAATCCTAGTGTGGAGGAATGTGTGTGTTATTATGTTAATTAAGAGTGACACATTTTTCAATGGTTTAATAAGCGATACAATCCTTGCTTGGACTCATATATTACTGATACAATATACTCCAAATACCACGTGTAAATATAAACGTTCTTGCATGTATAATATAGTAGGCGGAATTAATTAAACATTGTTATTTTAGACTACGTTGATTTGATGTATTGTTTTTTGCCGTCGTGTTTGTTGTTAAGTAATTATGATGCAGATTATAAAACATGTATTTCGGTCACTTTTACTATAATTTAAAATATTCTCTCATCCATCCTTTTCTACGCTCACAAAATTCAGAACAATCCAGAATCCACGTCTATTTGAAATGACAAGCTTGAAATCCAAATTCTAAGGTTCATATAAGAAAAGTTTTCCCTATTTCTCGGTAAAGTTTTTAAATATTGTCACTCATCCATCCATCAGCTTATGGAAATCTGCTTATGGATATAGAGCTCCCCTAATTTTCGCAACTCTGACCGGTCAAGCATACAGTCCAGCGGATGCCCGCTATCTTCATCAGTTACCTACTTAGTCGGTGGGCCCTCTAAGCTTCTTCTGATTACCAATATGGCAAAACAGTAAATGATTTTGACATATCTTTAATAAATAAATACATAAGGACAACATGCACACCGCCATCTGAGCCCAAACTAACCATTAGATTTTACTGTGAAGATCAGGCAACTGATAAACATAAATATATATTTATAATTTTAATACTTAAATAGATATTTTATACACCCAGACATAGAGTAAACATTCCTGTTCATCATAGAAATGTTTGTTCTTGGTGGGAATGGAAACCACGTCCTCCGGCTTTGAAGGTTTACTGACCACTAGACCAACAAGTCAACCAACCTATAATCTATTTCTGTGCCAAATTTCATTAAGTTCCGTTCAGTAGTTCTTGCGTAACAAACAAACATCTAACAATCCTCACAAACTTTCTCATTTATATATAGGATTATCATTATGACGTAACTGATCACTATGCTCCAGTGCCCGATGTGTGTATGTAATGATCCGTGTCTAATATTGGTAAAGAAACTATAAGGTCAAACATTATATAATGAATGGCTTCGATGATATTCAGAACGGAATAACATTTGTCCTTGTAAACTGTCCTTATAAACTGGCAATTACGACTTAACATAAAATTATAAATATCAGCGTGCTAAATACATACGTACAGGGGGTCAATTCTGCTAAAATAACGATAGAAACGACAGAAAATAACGATTCATGTGAGGCTGAATTGAGATTCAATAACTTTATAAATAGATGGAATTTTATTTTTTTCTACATCTACCAAGATACACGCTTCCAGTTTAATTAATGGTAAGTTTTAATCGTTGATTACATTTTTATTATAAATTGTACTTGGCTGTAAAAAAATGCTAGAAAAATTTTTGAAGCGTCATTAGAAAGACACGTTTTTCAAAACGTTTTTACAAAATTCAAGTTGCTTGCACCTGTCTAGCTCGAGGGTTTTATAAGAATGGTATCTTCTAAAATCAATCGTAAAATATTATTTACTACTGTTTTTTATTGATTTTGTAAGTTTCCAGCTGGTACCAGTTAATATACGTCTTTCTTGTTTTTTTATTGTTTTTGTAATTTTCCAGCTGATACCAGTCAATATACGTCTTTCTTGTTTTTTATTGATCTTGTAATTTTCCAGCTGATACCAATCAATATACGTCTTTCTTGTTTTTTATTGATTTAGTAAGTTTCCAGCTGATATCAGTGAATATACGTCTTTCTTGCGTTGTTAGCCAATAACTTATTAACACTGCTTATTGTTTGACAACTGTGATCACTTATCATATATTTCCTCAATGTATTTCTTCTTTTTCATGTCCCGCGATAATGACATTACGTGCTCTTTCCAGACTCTTCTGTACAAAATTGTTCACGTTAATTCGTCACATCCTTGACAACTTCGTTCCACTTGGACAGGAACCTCAATCTTGTCTTCCTTTCCGTTCACGTGCCCTGCAACTATTATCTCCTATCATTTGTCGGCAAGCAATTCTCTAAGAATTTTCAATATCCTTGAAATCTACTTTGAAAACTATTAAAACACTCGTAACGTAATTAAATAACCAACTAGTGCATGTCGATGGTAATTGGCAATAATTACTACACAGTATTCTATCTAAGAAAAGTCATCTTTATGGCTATCGGGTGCTACCCATCATTCCTTCACATCGAATTATGTTTCTTCGATACATATTATTATCGGAACGTTAATACGCCTAACGCATCTGCCCCATGCACATAATTTGTTGGATAATGCGTACAACGTGAAGTACCTGGGGCCCTTGCGGTAGATAATCTATAGTTGATAAAGGTGCAAATGCAGGCGTTGAATATAATAGAGATATAAACTTCGGAGACGCGACAAAATTGTCGACTTCCACCGGAAAGTTGCCGTTGATATTCCCTTGACTTTATGTAAATAATTAGCCTTTTGTGGAAGTTACGATTTTTAGTTGTGCAGCTAAAAGTCAATTGTGGAAATAATGAGCGTGTAACTTAATAGTACTAATATCCCGCTGCCAATGTTTTAAATTACAGCAAAGCTGTTAAAAGAATTAAATTTAAAAAGTCCTATTGTATACGTTTGTGCGATGTGAGTTTTATGTTGCCTCTATAACTGTTACAAATTATTTGGTAAAATAAATTTAAATCTTATTATAAATGTTGATAAAATAATCGTTATACGTCATTGAACATCACATGTAAATAATCTTAGTAATTATAAACAACTAAACGCACAAACAGAAATCTGTTATGATTGTGTTCGCCTGATTCAACCTATCCACCGCATTAGATCTAATCAGCATTTACAGAAGTGAGAGTAAATAATAGGCTTAACTCATAACAACTAGAGTCAGCATCCAGTCGTTCAACGCTTACACAACTCGTCGATGGCTTATCGATTGGCTGATGTCAAGGTTTCTATACTGTCCTTTCTACGGGTACGTTGCCAAACAAGCGCTTTTGACTTTTGAATATCGGGCTGCAACCTTTTAACTCAAATGCTTTCCATGGTTCTATGGAACCGAATCGCGATCGTTGCATCAATGGCGTATATTGTTAGCTTTTAATAAATATAAACGCGTGTGTTTATTCACAGTTTTTAAATAAATAGACGACAAACGATAGCAAACAGCCATTGTCACCCAGGCACATCAGGTACACCAAGGGATGACCGATGCGTTGCCAGTCAAGAAAAAAAAACTCACTCTCAAATCCATAGCCTCCTAGCCAGAACATGACAATTCGTTAAGCTGACTCAAGCAAGCTAGTAGTACCGCCATATCCCATGATCGAGTTCAAATCATTCAATTGCAAATAACATTACCTACAATTTAAATGTTTGACATTGTAATGTTCTTGAATATTATTTAAACCATTAAAATGTTCACAAGTGATCAGCTGATGACCTTGTTATGTCACTAAATGTTCTCAAACGGATGACCAATAACCCTTCATATAGTTTCTGTGAGCTGTCTTTAAATCATTTCACGTATTAATACCATCGTGAGGCAAGGTCATGATGTCATTGTCGTACCGCATGACTATAATTGTCCGGGCTGAGATCATCACAATTTAATATATGAGAGGGAATCGTTCTAACATAAACATTAGCCTTACACATCTGCAGGATGCTAAAGAATTTCGAGAATTAATGCGTCATGCGTCAGGATAACGTTCAGAGTGCTGTCATCGCAATGGGTATGGTTTCAGCTGAATTCCATTGAAACCCACTGGTAGAGCCTACCCAGTCTACTAACTCAGAGGAGCTACCACTAATAGGTAAAGGGGTAACTTGTAGCTCATTCATACTTTTACCTCAAATATATTTGAGTAGCGGAATCCATTCGGAGTGTAAGTTTTAAGTTAAGTATAAGCATAAGTTCCAACGGAACATAGTTGTCTTTTCTTATTTTGGATCTCTGGTACTCATGCTATCGCTACTGCAAATTAAAGCTACAGTAATTAAAAACAGTGATCCTTAAATACTTGTTTTAGCTCACCATTTTGTTTATGAAACGTTGTCATTCCGAAGTGATTTATTTATATTTTTATGCTATCTATGCCCGCGACTTCGTCGGTGAGTTTAATATAATTCTGAAATAAAAGTACTTAGTTACTTAGTACTTAAAGTTACTCCTTATTACGTCTGCTATTTGCCAGTGAAAGCCCTGTGAAAATCAGTCCAGCCGTTCCAGAGATTATAAAAAGATTATAAAAAAATATTTTGATACATGTACCGTGTATTGCACGTACATTAAATTACAGTTGCATTGTACATTTAATGCATTTAGTTAAAAGCGGTTATTTTAATATTACAAAACAGACACTCCCAATTTTATTTATTTGTATAGATTATTTCTTTCAAACGATTGATTTTTTTTTCTTTGACGTTTGACGTTGATTTTTTCTTTAGTCATATTTATTTTTAAATTTTCATTAGACATTGACGTTTTTTTTCTTTAGACATATCTGTGAGCGTTTTTTACCTATTTATCGTGTTTAATGGTGTCAACAATGAGTTACATTTTACATACAATCGGTGTTTATTGCTCATACTATTGTGTCATAATCGATTAACCCAATTTTATTAGTATAAAACATTATGTCTGATAAACTAGATCGTATGGTATCGCATTGTTACTTACTAGCTGTGCCTGCGACTCCGATCGCTCGGAATTTGTATAACCGGTATTCTTTAAATTATCATACATTTTTTATCTGTGCACTGATTTCAATTAGGTATTATATTTCACTGATCTCAGTGAAATCCGCAATCAAATCTGATCAACCGTTTCTGAGATTAGCGCGAACAAAGACACAGACAGACAAAAAATCAAAAAATGATTGTTTCGAGTTCTTTTCTTTACTACAAACCCCCCTATAAGTTTCATCCATATATCTTCCATGTACAGACAGCGATCAGTTACAGATTTAATGTATGATATGATTATCGTAAGGTTAAAGTTATTTCTAGTAATACGTGTCTTGCTTGTACAAGTAAATTCCTTGACCTTTTATACTTGTGCTAAAACGGATTATCACAAATAAAAAGGTATTGCGGTTAAAAGACTCCAAAATAGCTCTTAGGAAGAATAATATCCGGTGATCAACTAATTATCGTCGGAACGCATACTTTCCATGTAATTTATATGGCAATTATTAGTAAACTTTGTCAACATACAACCTGATCATTAAAATATTAAATAAATATCTTTGGACAACTCACACACAGCCATCCAACCCCAAACTAAGCGTTAACTTGTACTATGGTGATCAGACAAGTGATTTTTATATTTATAAATTGATATTATTACACCCAAACACACAAAACAAATATTCGGGTAAGTTTCATCACAGAAAAGTTTGTTCTAGGTGAGAATCGAACCCACGACCACCGTTATCAGTCAGGTTTACTAACCACTAGACCAACAGACCTGTCAGTCATAATAGCTACTTAGAGAAATAAATTTAAATGTAAATGAATGGAAGTAATTACAGAACAACATAGTTTTTAAAAATATCAACATTGGCTTGACGTTGCGCAATTTAGACACAAACCTTTATAGATTGGGCACGTTGTTTTAAAACATAAACATTAAGCTAATGGCAATTCCGTAGTACCAGTGTAATAGGCATCACATTTAAGGGCAGTAGTTAATCATTGTGTCAATGTAACTCTATACAAGGATACGGTCACCATGTGGATGGATTAATTACCACAGGAATTGGCTCACATTTTATGGGACAGAATGTCCTGCATGGTTTTTAAACAGCACACGATGCAGTCTCTGTAACTGGTTCTTTGACCTTTACAATCCTTATCGTGCCGTTAGACAAAGTGGCTACGGACTCGCGTTCAGAATTTAAAGTGATCATGTCATTCCATATGTATCTGGTATCTTTCCTAATTGGACTGATCCTACAAGAGGTTACGGTTTTATTTCTCTCAGCGTTCGGCTGTGTTGTGCTTTGCAGTGCTATATTGGAACAAGCAATGCGTCATAAACCCAATCGTTTTGATACGCAGAGACTGATTGTTTCTTGTACTGAAATTTTATTCTTGTGTAGGCCATATGGAAAGAATTCCTTTAATCATACGCTTTTCATGTGCTTATGAAAATAAACCTATTTCTAATTCAGTATTGCTATTTTTGGAGTTTTATCGGTTGCAGTAATTTTTTATGTAGTCCAGTGTTAATTTAATATACTGTATTTGCTATTTGGTAATATCGTTAGTTTCTTCCTCATACAATATATGCACTATATGGAGTATGTGTTTTCAACAATATCCGGCTGAGGGGGCCTTAGTATTCTAGTGAGTTCGAGATGTGAATACATTTTTAATTATTATCTAGGAATGATTGTACCTTTGTAGTTACTTCAATTGGTCATGCATCTAGGAGATCTTGGAAAATTACTTCGCACTTATCTTCATTGTATATAAGACTATTATTAATTTATTTATTTATTTATTTATATTTATTGTGCACATAAGTTTTTAAATATAAACATAGGTTCGTTGGTCCCATACTAGGATTCCCTGTGTCGTGGAAGACCAACTCCTTCCTATATTAAAGAATACAATAATTGTGTACATTAAAAGGACTTACTATACTAAAATTGTTTATTTTGGTTTAGTGTATTACATGACGCACTCTAGTATACCGTCTGGTCTAAGTCTTACGCCCTTGTGTCATTTAACAGAAACTACACCGGATTAAAACACCGGATGACGCTGGATTTTGCAATCCGCCACACCTGTGCACTTCCGGAGGTGCAGCTTGTAGCTGCCAACTGAATGTCACCGAGCGGTGACTTCCCGTGACAAAAACAAATTATTATATAGACATATAATCCTGCGGTGTGATTGATAATTTGCACCCAATTTGCGCTCATCGTTTGAGGGCTTGTGATCTAAAAAGTTAAACAATAGCGGGCGCGGTCGGTAAGAGGATGGAACACCGCTAGTGGAAAAAAATACATAGCGTTTCCGTGCTTTGGAGGGCTCGTAAAGCTGTCGGTGGCAGTTGCTATCGTCAGATAGTTATCGTTACACCATGTCAGAGCTCTTCGGGCGGTATAAAAACTTTCGACACTTGGATTGGCCATTAACCCCTCCACCAATCCGCATTAGAGCAGCGTGGTGGAATATGCTCTAAGCCTTCTCAGTATGAGAAGAGACCCGTGCTCAGTATTGAGCCAGTAATAGGTTGAAGCCAATATAAATTAGTAGCTTTCGCGTTCTATTCCGGAATAGAAACATAAATAATTTAATGTTCTGGCAACATCTGTTCCTAGCAGCATCTGTAACGTCGGAACTGATAGAGTTCTCACCGTTCAGTGATAAAGTAATGTTACGATTTTGTCCTTGACATAAAAATATCTTTAATTCGCAGGCAAAAAATAGGATATTAGATGCATTTTATATTACCAATTATTATTTATTATCTCATTCTACTTTTTCTGGTTCTTCAAGGTTTTCTACCATAACACGGGCATTAAGCCAAGTGTTATTAAGTTTTTTAATAATATTATTAGCAAACTGTGCCCGCTACTTCATCCGCGTTTGAACTTAATATAATTCTAAAATAAAAGTAGCCTTAGTTACTTCTTATTACATCAGCTAACTGTTAGTGAAAGCCCTGTCAAAATCGGCCCATCCATTCCAGACATTAGCCAGCACACACAGACAAACAGTCAGACAAAAATTGTAAATAGAATATTTTGGTATATGTACCGTTTATACATACTTAGGCATTTAGTAAAAATGTTATTTTAGTATTACAAACAGATACTCCAATTTTTATTTTTGTATAGATGGTTTAGACTCTGAGACAAACTTATCCAAGAAAAAATATCCCTCTTAAAGAGATAGTGAAGATACCAAAAATTAAAACTGCTCGAAAAATTTACAGCGTCTTATTTTCCTTAACCCTAGATAAAAGCACGAATTCTGAACTGGAGTTAATCTGTGCAACAAATAGTATAAAAGACGATATTGTGTTTTATTTTCGTTACTGTCAGTAAGCTATCGGGCTGTCAACGGCCCCGAACTATGCGGAAGCGATCGGACCAACGTAGTGGCATCGCGAAATTTCATTGTGTCAGTCACGCAATTGAATCAATGCTGTAGCATCACTAAGTTCAGTGTTAATTTTATCCAAATACCCTACGAAATCTGTAGTATATATTAATCTAATATCTCTGGGAGTTTTTTTATGTTAAGAGCAGGCAAACGGACAGACGTGTCCCCTGATGGTAAGTGATCACCGGCATCCATAGACTTAACAATACCCGACTGAGTTG
>DWKC01000725.1:0-11708 GCA_018249195.1 Racta chiria
ATATATAGATAATCACAGCATGTGATACAAATAACAAAAAGAAATTCTTATTACACAAAGTAATCTTATATATATATATATAAATAATAAATAGATATATATATATATATATATGTTTATATAGGTATAAATAATATACTAATATATCGGGGAACTAAACGCCGCACTCAATCTTTCAAGACTGTGAACAATATTAGAAGTAAATAATAATTGATTGCTGTTTACTTCTAATATTCTACCGATATTACAATCGATAGGGTTTTTAACGTGGGCCACAGTATCGTCAATTTTATGTGACATTTCCTAATGAATTGAATCTGTGATGAATCGATAGTACATATAAATTATGGCACAGTGGTAGACTATAGCTTGGAATAACACTTATGGTATTATTTTCAACAAACCACGCGGGCGACGCTGCGGGCGGAATACGGTGTATTTCAAACTTTCTCCTACTATTCATTGCCTGTTTATGTATAAAATTACAATGCATTTTCCTTTTGCAACAAATACATCGCTTGTTATGCAGGCGAAAACATCAGTGCAGAACCGTATTACCAATCCAATGTACAACGAGCAAGTGTCAATGGTTGAGATGTTTCCAAGTTCAAATCCGACGTTCCGATTCGAAATTTGCGCAACTGATATGTTTGCTAGCAGGCTATTGGCCAGTAAAACCTTGAACTTGGACCACATATCACATGATGGAGAACACGGTAATTGTAAAATCTGTTTAGTCTTTTAAATAAATAGACATTAAAATTACGTTTAAATGTTAGTACGGTAGTGACGGACGGAACCTATGAGGGTTCCGAATTGTCCACGAAACCCTAAAAACTCTTAGATTTTGTAAGCTCCAAACTTATTACAATACATGAGTGATAAGCGTACTAAAATCGGCTAAGCTGTTCCTGAGATTAGCGGTCAAAACACACAGAACGTAGCAGGGGATATTAACTTAAAATACCCATAGTTGAAAGTTTTCTGCAATATCTTCCATGTACAGAAGTTTTGTTAGTACAGCTATAGAGGTATATATATTAATTATTTTACTCATCTTTTCTTACAGGATTTTTGCCAATGTTTGGCCCTTCTTTGCTCCCGATGTTCGGCTCGTCGTCCATGGGAAATCTTACTCCAGATGGAGATTCACCATTTTACAGAGGATCGTTACTGATATCATTTAGTACCGTAGTCCCGTATTATCAACAAAGTCTACGTAGTATAAGCGTGGAACCTGTCGTCCCTATATGTGTGGTAATTATTATTTTATTGTTATTTAGCTGATCCAATATTCGATACTCCAGGAACTCAAGGTCACAACTAGGCTTTCTACCATCTGCCTTCAACGAGTCCTTGAGTATTTCGGCCATATCGCCCGAAGGAATGATGACAATCTTGAAAAGCTAGTCATCACCGGGAAAGTTCAGGGGAAGAGACCACGAGGGCGTAGTCCGATGCGATGGTCGGACCAAATCCGCACCACTCTCAACAGCAATATGCATGAAGCTATTCACAATGCGGGGAACCGGCACTATTGGCGCAAGTTAATCCGGGATAAAGTGATACGTGGAGGGTGTCGCGAGCCTCAGCATTGAGGAAATCGACTCGAGGGAGGATAAAATAAATAATGACTCTTTGCTGCAGCATAGGGCCACGAATAGGGACAGACTCAGCATACGCCATGATGGCACTGTTTTTCAGCCTGGCCCTTTACCCAAGAGGAGCTTGATTGGCTGCAGACCCGTTTTCCCCGTATTCATATGTGCCCGTGTCCAATGTTAGTGACATGATAAGGCGACACGATTACAAATATAAACTTTAACTGAATGAACTAAATGTATTACTACCTTCATCAGTGCGATATTTAATGATTTTAAGTTCATGGGCTTTGATTTTCAAGATATTTGATAGTTATAGTAGTAATAGATATTATTATCAATTAATTACAACAATATCATTTGCTAACTTATCTAAAGATATATATCTAATTTTAAAATGACACTGCTTATTATGCACTGCTTCTGAGGCAGACGTGTCACAGTTCAATATTTTTTCTCATTTTTGGATTATAATAAATCTCTGTGTACTTAATTTAAGTCACAGATTTCACAGGTCCATTATGAGATTGTTAAAAATGTACATTCCGACGGGTCTAATTATATTGGTACTTGTGGCAGTAGTTACCGGAAGCGAAGGGACAGCAGATGTTCCGTTAGTAAATACATCCGTCGGCACGATTCGGGGAGTCAGGGCGGCTGACGGATCGTCCATGTTTTTGGGTATACCGTACGCTCGTGTTAACATGGACAACCCATTCGGGGTAAGTGTTTTATTAATTAAGTATATGACAACTCTTGTTTGTTTAAGTTTTATAGTCAAACTATTTTGCCAATGGCTAAAAGAATATTGACTATACTATTGTTTATTGTGTTTTTAATGGATACATTCAAAATTTGTACTGTACAGTTTTCCAAAATAGGCGGCTAATGAAAGCGTTTATTAATTTAAACACAACTTTTTCCGAAGAGAAGCCAGGGAAGTTACTACTTAATGATTATAATGTTTATGTATGCTTAGAAATGTATGTTCTTCTGGTTATGATGTTATTCTACATTAATAAGACGAGTACATTGGATTGTGTTTCAAATTACAGGCGGCGATCACAAATATCACATTCGATGAAGTGTTTGACGCGGTCGATGACAGCGCCGCATGTCCCCAGTTTATGCCGAGTACCTTAGATTGTCTACATTTGAATATTCACGTTCCTAATACAACCGACAACAGTCCCCTTCCAGTGTTCGTTTACATCCACGGTGGAGGATTCTCGTCTGGATTATCCGGCCGCAACAACTTTGGCCCTAAATTCCTAATCCGCCATAATGTTATTTTCGTGTCTCTTAACTATAGACTAGGGGCGTACGGTTTCATGTGTCTACGTACAATAGAAGTACCAGGAAATCAGGGTTTCAAAGATCAATTGAATGCTTTGCGCTGGATTAAGAATAACATCGGGGCATTCGGCGGTGACGATGAAAGCATAACCATTGCTGGGGACAGTGCTGGTGGTATATCTGTTGATTCGCAATTGTTATATGCAGAGGAAGGTTTATTTCATAAAGTGATTGCTATAAGCGGGACGTCATTAGCCCATTGGTCTTTTCAAGAGCCCGATTTAGACGCAGCCTTTAAAATTTCGAGCAGCTTAGGCTTTGAAACTAATGACACAAGCGCCGCGGTAGCGTTTCTGTCTAACCAGACACCGACAGATGTGTTGATGGCAGCACAAGCGCTACATATGGGGTTTGGCCCGTGTGTCGAAAAGGAGTTGCCTGGCGTCGATCGTTTTGTCTCCGGCCACCCCGTCAACACTCCGTTAACAAAAGCTAAGAAAATACCCATTATCGCCGGATATACTGACGACGAGTCATTTTTATTCTATTTTTTCTTGTCGGCTCAAAATTTTGAAGCTTTGGATGTATTTAATCAGAATATTAACGTTGGATTTGATTTAGGTACCAATCACGAAACTATGAAGTTATTCGTACGTCAATTCTATGCTGCCGATGAGCCGATGTCTATAAATCTGAGACGGGCTGTGATTGATTTTGATTCAGATTTCCGATTTGTTCATCCAACGCAACGATCGCTACAGAAGTACTTAGAATACGGTGGAGTAGCATATCATTATGTCTTCAGCTATATTGGGAGTAGGAACATGCAGCGAGTGAGATTCAACATCACCGAAGGCGGAGCCAGTCACGCTGATGACCTCAGCTATTTCTTTGACAAGCCAGATATAACAGACCCACCGACTCCTGAAGATCAGCTGATGATTGACAGGATCACTACTTTTTGGACTAATTTTGCTAAATATGGGTATGTTGTAAGATACCTTCACAACATTTATACGCTTTTAAGTAGAGTTCAAGTTATATTTACAATAAATAATTAATTCTGTACATTTCAGGAATCCGACCCCATCAACCTCAGAGATAATTCCGGTGCAATGGCTGCCCGTCACCAGGGACCAATTAAACTACCTAAACATCACTTTGGACCTGGAACTACGCACTAGGCCCTTTCACCAACGCCTCTCTTTCTGGGACTTTTTCTATCACACTAACAGGGAATATATCAGGGGGTATTCCAACGATTCGTACACTATGATTTGAATAAATAAAATATTCTTCATTTATTTATTTATTTTCTACCTTCATGTATGCAATACGAATAGGCCGAATTTTTCACGCTGAACAAGAACTATTTGGAACTACTTATTTATCCTATGAAATAAAAGTTTAATATACAGCCTTAATTCCGATTATATAAAGAAATATTATAATAAATGAATAAAATAAAAATAAGCATATTATTATACTTTGCTCGCACGATTTCCTAGTGATCGGAAGGTGCCATTATATTAGACAACCTTCGCAATGGACAAGAGACAACAGTGTTTCTACCTTTTTCTAGCATTATTTTATTAATGTACTCGTAAGCCTCAGTTATTAGCTTCGGGTTGTGTATTGGCTCCTCGTTGAATTGCCATTTACTGTTAACTATTTTACTAAGTAATTAGAGGCTTCTAATAGGGCCACTTAGTTTCGACACTTAAACTTATAACTTGATTTTTTAGGAAATACCTTGAAATTGATTCCTTTCATAGTAACACATTATCATGAATTATCAATTAATTATATTATGTATTATCATAACTTACTTATCTAAAAACGATAAACGTTAGTTGTGGCTAAGAATCCAATATGCTCCAACTCTTTTGAAACAGACGTATCAATTATCCGATTTTAATTATTCTAATTTATTTTTATTTTTTTATATAGTAAATACTACAAATTACTACGATGCGTCTATTACATTTTCTTGTTCCACTGGGTATTCTAATCGCAGTGACAGCGATAGTGGTCCCCCTCGTTCTAGTATTTGGTGTAACACAAGAGACCGAGGATACTCCCTTGGTGAACACCACGGTCGGCATGATACGGGGACTACGAGCCGGCGATGGATCGGCTATGTTCCTAGGTATACCGTACGCTATTGTTGACGAGAATAATCCATTCGGGGTAAGTTGTATTAAATCAAATATTGTTGCTATATAAACTTGGCACGCTTTAAAATTTGTCCACGGTTTATTCTGAACGATTTAACTGTAACGAATTATTTTAAAATTTACAGGCGGCAATCCCAAACCCGACCTTCGAAGACACCTTTAACGCATTTGATGATAGAGCAAGATGCCCCCAAATAGTGCGCTTAAATGAAACGACCCTGGATTGTCTTCACCTGCACATTCACGCTCCCAAAAGTGCCACCCCTGAGAATCCCCTTCCAGTTTTTGTTTACATCCATGGTGGTGGATTTTATAACCGCTCAGCGGGCAGAGACAACATAGGACCCAAGTTTCTGGTCCGTCATGATGTTATTTTTGTATCTATAAATTATAGATTATCTGTTTACGGATTCATGTGTCTGAACACGCCACAAGTACCAGGCAACCAGGGACTGAAGGATCAATTAAACGCATTAAGATGGATCAAGAAAAATATCAGAGCATTTGGAGGGGATGATGAAAATATAACCATAACAGGAGACAGCGCTGGGGGAATATCAGTGCACTTACTTGTATTATTTGCAGAAGCAGGTTTATTTAATAAGGCCATTACTCAAAGTGGCACGGCATTTTCGCCATGGGTTTTCCATCAGCCAAATGTGAACACAGCAATAATGATTGCTAATAGTCTTGGTTCGGACGCTAACGATACTAGCACTGCGCTTACATTTTTGGCCAATCAGACATCAAGTGCAGTGATGTTAGCAGTATCGCAACTCGGAATTGTGCCTGGACCTTGCGTCGACCCGGAATTTCCGCATGTCGAACCATTCGCCCCCCCTCATCCCGTCAATACTTCATCAGTAAACGCTCAAAACATCACTCTTATGTCCGGGATCAACAGTGACGAATGGTTGCTTATGTACGCCAACATGGATAACGAATCGTTCATTAATTTGGACAATTTTAACCACAATTTATTCTTTGGCTTTGACTTTGGAGCCAAACAAAATGAAATGCAGTTATTCGTTCGTCGTTTTTATGTGGGAGATGAACCAATGTCAGCACAACTTAGACGTGCCTTGATTGACTTCGATTCTGATTTTATCGTGAATCATCCGACACAACGCACGTTGAGGCAGCACTTGGATCACGGTGGACTGGCGTACCACTACGTCTTCAGTTACGTTGGTGATAGAAACGCACAGGTGAACATGACCGAACGCGGCGCTGCACATTCAGATGAGCTGAGGTACCTGTATGACATGCCTCACTACTTGCCAGGCACGCCTACTACTAACGATCAATTGATTATAGACAGAATCACTACGCTGTGGACTAACTTTGCTAAATACGGGTGAGTTTTATAATAATACTGGCGTCTATCGTCTACGGCTATTGTCTGTGTTTGAATTTAACAAAAAAGTTATTGCTCAGTTTTCTGGTAACTAAAAGCCTAAATTACTCCTTATTAAATCAGCTATCTGCCAGTGAAAGCCCTGTTAAAATCGGTCCAGCCGTTTCAGAGATTACCCGGAACAAACAAGCGAACAGACATTTATTTTTATATTTTAGTATATTTACCGTGTATATATTCGTATGCATTTAGTAAAAGGCGGTTATTTTATATTACAAACAGACAATCCAATTTTATTTATTCGAATAGATTAAAGTATTCATACTGCAGAACACTCCAACAATATTGAGAGTATTATACATCTTTTAGGACTTTAAATTATTTGTAATGTTTTAAATAATAGCTTCGAAATGATATATAAGGTATTCCCCAGGGATCTCTGGTGGGACCAATGCTGTTTATTTTACAGCAGACATTATAATGCACAGTAAATTATTTTTTTATGCAGACGACTCACAATTGTGTATTTCTTGTAAACCTTTACAAACAGATTATGCTATTACTAAACTTAACGAAGATCATTAAACTCTTTCCAAATCCTTATTGCTTAATCCCACTAAAACAAAATATTTAATTTTCGGAAGCAAATATATCCAAAATAAATCCATCTGATAAGGTTATAGTCAAAGAGGAACCTATCGAGCGTGTGTACGAAGCGAGCAACTTAGGTCTGCATGTGGACTGTGAGCTCAGGTTTGAAAAACATGTCTCGAAAGCCGTTTTTATAAATTAAAGATTATGTATGGGATAAGGCCTTTCTTAACAGAAGAGTTGCGCATTCAGCTAGCAGAGTCACTAGTTTTGTAAAAACCAAATTATATTTTTTCTTCTTTTATACTTTCATATTCTTTCTTTCGTAAACATCTATGAAATAAATAAAATATTCATACAATTACGTAGGAATTAACCTCTTAAAGTTCTAAGCATTTTGATAACAATAGAAAACTATTCCGTCTTGTCCAGATGGGCTTTAATCACGTCGGGATTGGAGTCTAGACTCAAACAATGAAGTTTTTTTATCATCGATACGTGTAGTACACGTATTGACTCATACATATAAGAAATCTGTAGCTGATCGCTGTATGTACATAGAAGATATGTAGAAAGAGAACCATTTTCAGAATTTTTGTCTGTTTGTCTGTGCCTTTGTCCGCGCTACTGTCAGAAACGGTTGATTCGCTTTCAATGCGGTTTTCACTGATGTATTGAGCTAAGCTTGGATTGACACTAAGGGGAATTTTTACTGAAATCGATTCACAAATAAAAAAGATAACCATTTAAAGAATTTCTTCTATACAAATTCCGCGCGGACGGAGTCGCGGGCTCAGCTAGTACACAATATATGAGCAATTCTAGTCCTTTAAGTTTGGCAGTGGATGACTTGACACAATGTATATTATGTAAGATTTTATCATCAATCGACATTACGATAACAGCTATTGTCTTCATAACTTTTGTAGCAATCTCATGATACGCATCTATCACCTGTTACAACCTAACTTTAGAGAGGGTGAAATGATACTTGTGATAATCTTTTGAGTAAATAATCAGTAAGATTAAGAAATCTGTGCTCTGTCTCATGTCAATGTCTAACCTTTTCACACGTTTGTTCCAGAAACCCAACTCCTAATACTACTGACCTACTCCCGGTGCAATGGTTGCCGGTCACCAACGATCGGCTCAATTACTTGGACATCAACCTGAACATGGAACTCCGCACCAGACCCTTCCACAGGCGACTTTCCTTCTGGGACTTCTTCTATCACAGTAACAGACAATATGTTAGAGGTTATGCTAATTAGATAATTCACATTTTTAAATTATATATTTAAATCTAAACAATTGGCTGATTGTTTATTTGAAACCCATGTCAGTCAATAAGAGAGTATGTTGTCTAATGGCCGAGTGTCAAGCAGCAGTTGTGGGATGGGGGTCTAGAATAATAATTATATGAAATGATATAATATATGATACGGTAGGTCATCCTCCGAGCGAGTGAAGTGAAAAGCGTAGTACGTACTTCGTCTTTGGAACATTGACGAGAACGGTCCATAGGCCCAATCTTCCTCCTCCACGAGGTTACCGCTCAGGTCATGTGACAATATTGTTAACATTAACAATACGGTCATATTTTTTAAAAAGAATGTTCCAAAAAAATTAAGTTAATTGATCCGTATCGTAGGAAGACTGAAAGTCCAATATTATCACCTATTATTATCTCTTAATTAGATTAATAACATTTAATGAAATTATCGAATGATAACAATGTAAAATTGACTATCTGACATTACATACCATTTTCTGGTCAGAATGTCGATATAATTGAAGTCTTTTAGAGTAGAAAAAGAAGAGGAAATAATTTAAAGTAGATATAAAATTTTCGCATTGATAAAATGAGGTTGTCATATATCCTCATTCCAGTTGGAATTTTAGTACTAGCTGCAGCTATAGTAATTCCACTTGTATTGATATTTGGTGTAAACCGAGAGACCAATGATGCTCCCTTGGTGAATACCACAGTCGGCTTGATACGAGGTGTCAGAGCCGAGGACGGATCCGCCATGTTCCTGGGCATACCCTACGCCCGTGTCAATCCGGACAATCCATTTGGGGTACGTAAAATTAAAGTAATAAAGATCTTTAAACATTATTAAAAAAGATTCTGAAGCCTAGTAAAATTGTTCCTTAAAAAAACATTTTAAACAAGTATAATGTAGTTAAATATCATGTTCGAGGGTGCAAAATCATATACCGCATTGCCAAGCTCTGTAAATCGATTTAAAAAATAAGTACATTCAAAGTTTTATATGTATGCAATATTTTCATAAACTATTATTTATTTTAATTTAAACATTGGTAGTGTTAATAATTTTTCGTAAGTGGTTAACATAATGTTAAAGTAGTAGAAGTTAAAATTACTTAAGACTAAGCTAAATAACATAGTGTGACATTTCAATTTACAGGCCGCAATCCTTAATCCAATCTTTGAGGACGTATTTGACGCGGTCAACGACAGTGCAAGATGCCCTCAAGTATTCGCTTTAAACGACACGACCTTGGATTGTCTTCACTTGCACATCCACGTTCCCAGAACAGCTAAAAATGACAATCCCCTTCCAGTATTTGTTTATTTTCATGGAGGCGGATTTTTCAATCGGTCAGCGGGCAGAGACAACATAGGACCCAAGTTTCTGGTCCGACATGATGTTATTTTTGTATCTATAAATTACAGACTGTCTGTATACGGATTCATGTGTCTAAACACGCCGCAAGTACCAGGCAACCAGGGACTGAAGGATCAATTAAACGCTCTCAGATGGATCAAGAAAAATATTAAAGCGTTTGGTGGTGACGAAGAAAATATAACCATCACTGGAGACAGTGCTGGGGGAATATCTGTACACTTACACGTATTGTTTGCAGAGGCAGGTTTATTTCATAAAGCTATAACTCAAAGCGGTACAGGGTTTTCTCCGTGGATTTTTCATAAGCCTAATGTAGATGCAGCAATAATGATTGCGAACAGAATGGGCTTTGATACAAACAATACTAGCACAGCGATAGCATTTTTGTCTAACCAGACATCCAATCAAGTGATGTTAGCTGTCGCTGGTCTGGGGATCGGAATGGGGCCCTGCGTCGAAGAAGAATTCCCAAACGTTGAGCGATTCGCATCCAGTCATCCTATCCATACTCCTTCAGTTAACGCCCAAAACATTACTCTGATGTCCGGGTTCAACAGTGACGAATGGTTGTTGCTGTACGCAAACTTGCCGGACCAAGCTTTCGAGACTTTGGACATATTTAACCGCAACTTGAACTTCGGTTTCGTATTTGGCGATAGACATGATGCTATGAAGTCATTCGTCCGTCGTTTCTACGCAGCAGACGAGCCAATATCTGTGAAGTTTAGACGTGCTGTAATTGACTTTGACTCAGATTTTGTTATCAACCATCCAACGCAGCGTACACTAAAGCATCACTTAGCTCACGGCGGAACAGCATATCATTATGTGTTCAGTTACGTGGGTGGGAGAAACAATAATACAATAGGTGGCGCTGCTCATTCCGATGAGCTAAGGTACTTGTACGAAATGCCAGAATTGAGAGACACGCCTACTCCGCAAGATCAGTTGATTATCGACAGAATCACTACTCTCTGGACCAATTTTGCTAAATATGGGTAAGCCCGAATCCTTTCATCGTAAATGTAAGTAGGTTACTTATTTATTCGACTAAGAGCCAATTGTATGTAAAAGTAAAATGCATTAGAGTTCAGTTAAACATCTTCATTATAGAAAAATATATATGGAAAAGGTTTGAATCGTAAGCTTCCGCCAGAGTGTGCAATGAAATATAAAGTAAAATAATAGATAATAATAGCTACATAATCATGTGTGTGATACCCTTAAATCTTCTTCGTCTATGTTCACAAGAGCGTGTAACTTCATACGCCATTGTGATTGATACATGTGAATTTACGTATGATGTAACAAAGTAGATTTTTTTTACAAAAAAAAAAACTAGTTTTAAAAATCATGATTGGAATAATTTGTAATGATTATGTTTAGTATAACGATTAGTTATCGCATTTGAATGACACTTAATCATTATAAGACACAGCGTGACTTTAGCGAATTTAGGCACCTTGATTTCTTATCCGATATGCTTATTCCTGTTCTAATCTTATCCTTCTGACTGTTCCAGTAACCCAACCCCATCAATCACCGAGCTGCTTCCAGTAAAATGGCTTCCTGCCACCCAGGATAGGCTCAACTACCTCAACATCGATACGGTATTGGAACTTAGTACCAGGCCCTTCCATAGGCGCCATTCCTTCTGGGATTTCTTCTATCACACTAACAAAAAATATATCAGAGGCTATTCTGATCAGACGTTAGTTATTTAAATTATTATACTATTAAACGGAATTAAAACAATTTATCGTCTACTTTATTATTCTATACCTATCGTCTAATTGGTCAGATAATTTGCTTGCCTTTATATATTCTGTCACTACAATTGGAAACTCGACCATTCTTTGGTCAGAAAGTGAGGGTTGATAACCTAACAAAGCCAATACGATTAGAGCTAGTCAAGTTAGCTCGAAGTAGGATGGATTTACTGCTGTGCAAAACATGATTTCTTCCCCTACCTCTGAGCTCCACCCTCAGATCAGCTCAATGGTATTATCGTCAAATTGTATTGTCACCAAAT